>AWOL01S0007998.1:309321-353930 GCA_000715115.1 Nicotiana otophora | reverse complement strand
AAACATTATTTGTTTTCAATTCCTTTAGCTTCTGAAACTTCCAACCATCTTTGTACTTGTTGTTCATGATCTTCAATATTTGTAACCTCCGAGGTAATATGATTAACTTACTTTGCAAACTTTTCAAATATGATTTCATTTCTGAGCTTGCATCAATTGACTTATGACGACTCGTACGTACGAAAACATGGGTTGTAATACAAATATATCAAGTTCTGATGCAAGAAAGTTATTTCGCAACAATGGGGTTCTAGTAGGAAAAGTTGTAAGAGCCAAAATGGTCAAAACGAACCATGCTCATGTAGTTGGCTCGAACCCAGACGCGAAACATGAACACATGTATAATGACTTGCAAATAAAGTCCTCCTCTTTACTGATATCTTATATCCAAGAAATATTCCTCTATTTGGAGATTTATTATGCAATCATAATTAAGATAAACTCGGCCATTACGCCTACGGGCTATATTACTTCGAGTTTGAATCATTCACTCGACGACTAAGCCTACGGGCTACTTTTATTTTGAGTTCGAGCGAGCACTCACTCGACCATTATGCTTACGGGCTATATTACTTCGAGTTCGAATCATTCACTCGACGACTAAGCCTACGGGCTACTTCCATTACGAATTCGAGCGAGCACTCACTCGACCATTATGCCTACGGGCTATATTACTCCGAGTTCGAATCCTTCACTCGACGACTAAGCCTACGGGCTACTTTTATTTCGAGTTCGAGCAAGTACTCACTTGACCATTATGCCCACGGGCTACATTACTTCGAGTTTGAATCATTCACTCTATGACTAAGCCTACGAGCTACTTTTATTTCGAGTTCGAGTAAGTACTCACTCGACCATTACGCCTACGGGCTACATTACTTCGAGTTCGAATCATTCACTCGACAACTAAGCCTACGGGCTACTTTCATTTCGAGTTCGAGCGAGCACTCACTCAACCATTATGCCTACGGGCTATATTACTTCAAGTTCGAATCATTCACTCGACGACTAAGCCTACGGGCTACTTTCATTTCGAGTTCGAGCGAGCACTCACTCGACCATTACGCCTACGGGTTATATTTCTTCGAGTTCAAATCATTGACTCAACTAGTAAGCCTAAGGGCTACGTCACTTCGAGTCTGAAAAACAATAAATCATAGAGACTACGAAGTCCAAATTTGATTAAATTGTTAAGATCCTTGTGAAAACATCTGTAAGGCATGTATAAAGTTTTCACAAGTCGGCCAAGTTGTCTATATACAAAATTGTCTACATGATTGATTACAAACGTAAAAAATTAAGAACTAACCTTCCTGATCATCCTCAGGGGCGTTTGCTTCTCTGTCAGGCTCTTCCCCGTCCTCGTATCCGCTCTTGCTACCGTCATCATCATCATCATCGCCATCAGAAGCCAAGGCTTCAGCTTCAGCTTCGAGCTCTTTAGCCTTTTTTATCTCTTCAGTAAGGTCGAAACCTCGAACGTGTATCTCCTCGAGGGTATCCCTCCGAGACCTACATTTAGCAAGTTCGGCAACCCAATATGCTCGAGTGTCGGCAGTATTCGTCGCCTCTCATGCCTCCATCTGAGCAGCCTCGGCATCAGCCCGATACACGGCAATGGACTTATCCGCCAAGACTTTCGACGACTCAACCTCCACCTTGGCCTCAGCAAGCTATGCTTCAAGCTCCTCGATCCTCTTTGCTTGAGCCGAACCTTTTTTCTTGACGTTTCGAAGCTGAACATTGGCCGATAATAATTTGGTCAAAATGGTTTCTTTTTCCGCAGCCAGGCGGTTGATAGTCTCCTTCCACCGATTACATTCAGCTTTGATTTGATCAACTTCTTCCCGAAGTAACCCGATCTTTTCAACCTTTTGCTGCAACTGAGACAATGAAGGGTTAACTTCCACAGTTGAGTCAAACCCATACTTTAACAGAACGAGGCTCACTTGCTTATCGAGTTCGGCCTCTTCTTCACGAGCCTTAGCCAAATCTGCTTGGAGGTCCTTTATAGCCTCGTCCTTTTGCCTGCAAAGAAGCCGCAGGGCGTCTCTCTCCCCCGAGACCTTCTGAAGCTCGACCTCACACTGGCTAAGGTCGACTCGAAACCTACTAATAGCCCGCACAGTAGGGAAAGAACACAAGTCAAGTTTGGAAAAGAACAAAGAAACCAAGTATAGTAAAATCATTACCCGAGTAATGAAACGTTGGGCCTCTTCTAGTTGAAGAGAAGCGTCACCAATATCGGAAGTATCATCGACTCCAATAAAGCAATCCTGAAAGGGATCCCCTACACTAGGGCCTCCGCCCATATCGGGGGTCTTCAATTCTAGATCTTCCTTTAATGCCTCCCCAGAAAAGGTTGGAAGGGAAGGCGAATGACCCACTGTCATAGCCCTAAGAGAATCACTCGGGGCGCTCCGATCAAGACTCGGGATTCCAGGACCGACCCCGATCGATACAGTCGCCATCGGCTCAGGAGCTCTGGTGACCTCGATAGCTTTCGTAGATCGGATCACCAAAGTCGAGGCACTCCCTTCTTCTTCTTCTTCTCTCAGTCATTGGACCGAGTCAATCGGAAGTGCAATTGCCTTTCTCCTCACCCTTCGAGTTTTGGGCTTGGGGTCCTCTGACCGAGGGGTAGCTTTTCGCTTCTTATCTTTCCCCGGTTTCGGGACAGGGGACTTGGTTCCTTCTTCACCATTCGAAGGCCTCAAAGCGGCATCCTTGGTTACAGCTGCATGAAAGGAAATCGGTAACGAATGGATCACAAAAAACACTTCGAAGGAAACGAGAAGTAAAACCTTACCATGATTCTTGGCCTCCCATCTACCTTTTGCCAAATCACGCCAAGCGTGTTCGGCATAAGAGGAAGTCGAGGCTAACTTCCGAACCCAATCCTCGAGGTCGGGAACCTCTTGTGGCATCCAAGGGGCAGCTGTATATCGGAAAAAGACATTAGAAAAAATCGGGAAAAGATACGTAAAGCAACGTCTTATGAGAACCACTTACGGTCGAAATTTCATTCCTCGGGGAACGATATCTTCTCTTCCGGAATAAGGTCACGGGTCCTCACCCGAATATAACGGCCCGTCCAACCCGGTCCCTGTCTTTGTCGATGCTTGACATCAAAGCCTTCGATGCCTGACGATGAAGTCCGATTAGTCCTCGAAAGATTTGAGGCCGATACAATCGTATGAGGTGATTCAGGAAAAAATCCACCCCCCCAGCTTTGATAGAGAAGAAGCGAAGTAGGATTACTATACGCCATAGAGAGGGATGAATTTGACCAAGGGTGACCTGATATCTTTTGCAAAAATCAATGATCACCGGGTCGACGGGACCCAATGTGAAGGGATAAGTGTAAACACTTAAAAAACCCTCCACATGGGTGATGACGCTCTCTTCGGGGGATGGAATTTACAACACAACCTCGGAACCCCAGTTGCAGTCTTTCCTAACGGCCTCGAGATGAACCTCTGTTATAGAGCACATGTACATCGACACGTGCTCACATCAACCCGGAACAGATGAAGGATTCTCAACCTTAAAATCGATCTTCAGAGTACACAAACCGGGAACATAGTCATAGGTGGATGGCTCCACCAGCGCCTTGTCGTTGGACGGCCGTGAAGAAGAAGCTTTCTCCTTCTGAGGTACAGTTTTCGAAGTTTTAGCCATTTATATGAGAGAAAGAAAGACAAAGAAAAGTGAAAAATTGACGACACCAAAACTCTGGTGTAGATGGCTCTGCAAGCGACGAAATATAGAGAAAGAATAAGAAAATTTGGAAGAGTGAATACGTAAAAGTGGTAAATGTTAAATTGAAGGGTTATTTATAGGCTCGTATCATGGCGATTCAATATCAGAGGTGGCCGGCCGCCATCTGACAAACAATAAATACCTTGAAAGACTAAATCGATGGGACAGCTATCACATACGTCATAATCGATCTCTGTTAAAACGTCAGCTTATAATCCGATCGAACTGTCTAAAATCATATCAATTCTCACCGCATCCTTCGTGAGAAATGAGGGGACTATTTGTATATGGTTGAAATAGATTCCGGCCTTCCTATGTTCGATCGAATTCAAATGGTAAGAAATCGGAGTGGGATTTTGGGAGTGAGCTCCGAAGACAGTATAAACGAGCCTCGAGTTCGAAGGCTGCTCGAGGAGTCGGCTCGATAATCTTATCGAGCTCGTGACCAAATCGATCCGCAAGGCATTGCTTCGAGGTCGGAAATGTGTGACGCCTATCTCGAAGATCGAACTCAAGCCAAGACCGAAGGGCTCGACCCAGTAACGAGTTCGAGCCAGTATCGGGCTCACAGACAAGAGCCGTTACAACCGCACCACCAAGAGAGAGAATCTTGGCGGGAATCGAGGAAGAGACAAATCATCATGGGTCCTCCACTATATGCTTTATTTTATTATTTTTTATAAATAAAGTAATGACCCTCTACTATAAAAGAGGGGATCCTTGTAAGCTATGAATATACTCAATACACTGGAACAAAAGATATCTCCTTGTGCTTGTTTTACTTCATTTTACTCGTTCTTTCTGTTCATTATTCATATTCTCATAGTCAAGAATATTCGTATTGCTATCTCTCTATACGATTTATATCAAAGGGTATCATGTATCCTTAGAACCATACATAAATTTAACGTTATCTGATTTTTCGGGTAAACACTAGCATTATTTGATTTGTTTCATTCTCTTGTTTTCTGTCTGACCCTCCTCTTAACAAATGGTACTAAATATTGAGCTAATTCTCTTTGCACTTGTGTATGGTTTCTTCATCTCATGCATTCTTCTTCTTGCTGTTTTCATCATCTTGATTTGCCTCTTGATCACATTTTCTATCGTTCTATTCTCGATTTTCTTGATCGATTCTTATGATGCCATTTCCTTATTCGTTTCATGGTATTTCGAATTTTTGAATCCTAATATTCAACTTGCTTTTGTTTTACTGTTGTGCACTTTGCTACAAATTGGTCTCCAACATGTAATAGCTTCAAAGATGGAGAGTATGCTGACCAAGTTATAGGCGAAGAGGCAGAATGTGACCGAACATATTAGGAACTTCCATTTCAACCAGAATTAATTAATCTTGGTTTTTCTGCCGCACATATGATTAGATAGGTTTTTAGTTTTTATATATTAATGTTTTGAATATAAGAAATATTTTAAGGCATTTTTCTTTTGAATTGTTGTATATATTTACTTTTTCCCATTGAAAAGTTGCGAGTGCTTTTATCAACACTGACAATTAGCTTTATGCAGTTTTTGAGATTTTGTGGGTCTGAATGTTATTGATTTCATCTCTAACATATTGTATGCTTTTACCAATTGCTTGCACGTACGTATCAATTGGGAAATCTTTGCAATTTGAACCCCTAATACATAGTACACACTCTTTTGTGATTTACACCTTAATTATTCTATTTTTTTAAATGATTTTCACCCTAATCTTTTTATCTCTTGTAAAATCATAAATAAATAAAAAAACAATTATTTACGAGGGCAAAATTGGAAAACAATATAACTAATATATCTCTATAATTTATTTTTTCCGCAAGAAGTTGGCTGAATATTCTTCGGGTTTCTCCCATAGACGTGCATGGTTAGTTTAAGTTTATGCCCAAGCCAAGAATAAAATATGTAATATGGTCTTTCTACAGAAAGAAAGAGATTATATTATTGAAACAGTTATAAACCTTGACGCTCAAGAATCTTGTATCCATTTAGTTCATCTTTAATGCGGTAAAATCTTGCTGAGCATAATTTCATATGGTTGCCTGACATACTGTGTTCTTTTTCTGGACAGACTACCAATTTTTTCAGCATTAAGAATCACTTTATACTTACTCCTTTTGAGACCTTTTTAGTTGATAAAGTAAGGTAGATAGAAATTTTTCTCCTGAAATCCGTCCTTGTGATAGTATTTGACTGAGCAAGAAATTTAAAAATAAAATTTTTTAAACTTAGGGTCTAAAACAAGCTATAAAAATTTCTATGGGTATACATCATTATATTAAGGATAAAATTAGAGGTTTAAAGTTAAATTATTAGTACTAAATATAAATATGTGTTTTTTTAAAGGGACAAAAAGTAATGAATGCCACATGAATTGAGAATCACGAGAAACAAAAGAAGGCTCTAATGGCGGACAACCAAAACCCTAGAGAGGGAGAGAAGAGAAAACGCAGTAGAAACTTTCAGAGAATTAGAGCACTCAATCTGGAAAATGGATTATTATATATTTTACTATACAAAATATCTGTTCTTTCTAATTATACACATTTACATAGCTGGAAACTAGCTGACAACTAAACAATTAATAAAACTAAGTAACTAGCAGCTGTACAGGTAAGAAAATAAATTAAATACAAGTGTGTACATAATCTCAATATCCCCCCATCCCCCCACCCCCACCCCCAAGTTGGAGGAGAGGAACTCACGGCTAACTTGACAAGTAGATTAGAATGTTTGATGTCCGTCAATGATTTAGTGAAGATGTCTGCTAACTGTTTATTGGTGGATATATGGTGCAATCAAATCAACCCTTCCTTCAACATGTTCCTCGCGAAATGGCAATCAACTTTTATGTGTTTTGTGCGATCATAGAACACTAGGTTCCTAGCTATTTATAGTGTTGCCGGGCTATCATAAAAGACTAGAAAGGGCAAGGCAAATGGAACTGTTAACTCTTCAAGAGGTCGATCGAGCTAACCAGACTAGCTCTCCGACAACTTGTCTAGTTGACTTGTACTCTACTTTTGTTGAGTATAAAGAAATGGCGCATTGTGTCGTTAACTTCCAACTGACAGGACTATCACCAAGTAGGATAATATAGCCACTAACTGATTTTCTAAACTCAGGGCATACTGCCCAATCTGAGTCGCAAAAAGCCTTAACTCCATAGTCCTTGTTGTTGGAAAGAAAGATTCCAAAATTTGGATTACCCCTTTAAGAATTTCATGTCACGCCCCATACTCCCTAATCGCGATGGCACCTAATCCCAACCCGTTAGGTAAGCCAATAGTCACATAATAACAATAAAATCGAATAAACATGGTCCAATAACTCAACAGCGAAAAAATAACATGAAATATCTGAGAACATAACCCTAAATTTGCTACAACCATCCCCAAAATATGGTGTCAGCGAGTACACAAGCACTACCGAATAACAAGATACAAGTAAAATCCTCTAATATAACTGTATGAGCAATAGAACTGTAAGGATAGAAATAACTGAAAGAGAACTTCAGACTGCAGACGACATAGCAACTACCTCATAGTCTCATAAAGGCTGGCAACAACTTAAGTCTGAAATCACCTCGACTGGATGTACCTGGATCTGCACACGAAGTGCAGAGTGTAGTATGACTATAACCGACCCCACATACTCAATAAGTAACAATACTAACCTTGGGCTGAAAGTAGTGACGAGCTCAGAACAGTAGTCAAAAGCCAATATCAATAACCGGCACTACTAGAAATACAGACTTTTCTCACGGAAGAATCGGTGGGAGATCTGTGTGAAAATTTAATATTCCCACGACATTCCCGGGGAAGACGCTCAGTGGGAATATGGCTGGTGGAAAAATAGTTTTCCAGAACATTCGTGGGTAATTCCCAGGGAGTTTCCCACTGAGGGCTTCACGAGAACTTGGTGGGGTCATATGGTGTATTTTTCCACGAACGTCGTGGGAAAAGTGAGATAATATAATAATTTAATTTTCTTAAGTTTTCCACAGAATTTATGGGATGTATTAAAAATAATTTAGATATTTTTTTATTTTACACATGGAAGCAGTGAGAAATATTCGTAACCTGGAAATAAACATATGAATATTCCCACGAAAATCAGTAAAAAATATAAAAATTCTGGAAAAAATATGCACAAAATTCCCATTGAGTCGGTTGGAATCCGTGGGAAATCTGAAAAATATTTTCATGGCCAAATTTATTTTTAGAACTACACCATCTGCCAAATAGAAAGTACAACCAACAATACAAGACTAAATACAATTAAGCATTAAAATACCAAATTCAACATGCAATCCAATTCATTTCATAAAAAACATCTAATTCAATCCATTTCAAACAATATCCAACTAAACAGAAAGTAGAACAAAAATTCAAAAAATCAAGCATTCAATATTCAACATCCAGCTACCATCCAAGACAAACTAATAAAAGAAACTAGTACTTAGTTATCATCAGAGACTAGAGAACGGGGCACAGAAAATGCACCAGATGCTAAGAGGGGGTTTATCTGAGACTTGAGACTTTTAACATCACTAGTGACAAGTATTCCATAGCTATCACCTTCAACCTCTAAAGAACCAAATACCTGTAAACAACGAAAATCAAATGGAAATATTAAGATAAGACAAGAACTCAAATGATAATATCATTCTCAAATAGACACATTCAAGCACCTAATGAAATAAGCCATGAACTCATTAATTTCTCCTCTTTAATTCTGAAAAATATTATTAACTACTCTTTTTTTTTTAATTCAATTAAAAGATATATTTTTAGATTGCTATGAACCAACCTAAACCCACCCTCATCCATGTACTTTTAAAAGAATCTGAAAAACATTCCAAAAAGATATTCCAAATTAGCACCAATCCATATAATAAAAAACATATCTAGAAAATAGACCAAACTAATAAGAATAAACCAACTCAATATTGTCCTTTAACAATTCATTGTTTCTAAGAAGAAACAAATAAAGACTTAGGTTTAATTTGTCACGACCCAATTTTCCCTCCGTATGACGTCGTGACGGCACCTAGTCTCTATTACTAGGTAAGCCTAACATTTGCTGAAAATTAAAATGAAACATAAATTAAACAACTAACTGTTCAAAATACACAGTAATCCTAAAACCCGGAACATCGTGAATCATAAACTACAGAAGGAAAATCTAGTGTCTCTATACATCAGAGTCTATCAAAAGAAAATACCAAAAATAATGGACATAGGGAAGAGTACAAGAGGACTCCGAGGTCTGCGGATGCGGCAGATATACCTTGAAGTCTCCAAAGCTGTCCCGGCTCACTGATAGTGCGACTAATAAGGAGTACCTGGATCTGCATACAAAAAATATGTGCAGAAGAGAAGCATGAGTACACCACAATCGGTACCCAATAAGTGCCAAGTCTAACCTCGGTAGAGTAGTGACGAGGTCAGGTTCGGGCCCTACTGGAATATGGTAATAAAGCAAAGCAAAAATGAAATATCGCAGTAAACTAAAGACTGAAAATAAACAAGAAAGAATTCATAGAAGGTAACAGCTCTTCACACAGAAATACAACAGTAGATCTTCCGAGATACCGTCTCGTAGTCCCAAACGTAAATGTGCAGGGGGATCTCCCGTAATACCGTTCTGTAGTCCCAAAATAAATATGCAGTGCAAACAATAGAAATACAACTACATCACGAAAACTTATGATTTAGACTAAGTACCAATCAAGGAAGAAGCAGGAAATTCACTAAGCATGTTGCACAGAGTTCACATAAGCAGTTAAGACACGTAGACATGTTGTATTACACTAAACAGGATAGCTACACATATTGGAATAACTCAATTAAGAATGAAAATAGATTAATACTCATTAAAATAGTATAAATCAAAATTTCATTGATCGAAATTCCTCTTTCGTGAACAATAATCCACTGATCGAAATTCCTCTTTCGTGAACAATAATCCACTGATAGAAATTCCTCTTTCGTGAACAATAATCCACTGATCGAAATTCCTCTTTCGCGAATGCGAGAGTCCTCTCGCGAACGCGTAGCTTCACCTGCCAGACACTTCGCGAACGCGTTCTCCTCTATGCGAACGCGTAGAATAAATCCTTGGGGTCCCAGCTGTTCCATTTTCCCTCTATGCAAATGTGTCCTACTACTTGCGTTCGCGATGCTTCCACTAGCCATACCTTCGCGAACCCGAGCTTTTCTTCGCGAACCCGAAGAACAAACTTTTGCAACAAAAACCAGAAAAGTCTACTATCTTTCCAAAGTCTAAAATGATCCGTTGAGCATCCGAAACACACCCGAGGCCCCCGGGACCTCAACCAAACACACCAACAAGTCCTAAAATACCATACGAACTTAGTCGAGACCTTACATTACATCAAACAATGCTAAAATCACGAATCACCCTCCAATTCAAACTTAAAGAAACTTAAAACTTCCAAATTCGACAACTGATGCCGAAACCAACCAAATCACGTTCGATTGACCTCATAGTTTGCACACAAGTCATATTCAACACTACAGACCTACTCCAACTTCTGGAATCGAAATCCGACCATGATATCAAAGAGTCTACTATCGGTCAAAATCTCTAAAAATTTGATTTTCACCATTTCAAGCCTAAATAAGCTACGGACTTCCAAAACACAATCCGAAAACGCCCATAAGTCCAAAATCATCTAACGGAGTTAACGGAACCGACAGAATTCCATTCTGGAGTTGTCTTTACATAGTTCCAACTACGTTCCAAATCTTAAGGCTTAAACCTCCATTTAGGGACTAAGTGTCCCAAAACACTCCAAAAATCAAAACGAAACCTCCTGGCAAGTCACAATAGCAGAAATAGATATGGGAGAAGCAGTAAATAGGGTATTGAGGCTATTACTCTCAAAACGACTGGCTGGGTCATTACATCCTCCTCCTCTTAAAACAATAGTTCGTCCTCGAACGAGTATAGAGACATACTTGAAGTGGTGAAAAGATGAGGATAACGGTTGCGCATATCCTGCTCGGTCTCCCAAGTCGCCTCCTCGACCGTCTGTCCCCTCCACTGCTTCATGGAAGCAATGTTCTTTGACCTTAGCTTTCTGACCTGCCTGTCTAAAATCGCCACTGGCTATTCAACATAAGATAGATTCTTGTCCAATTGGACTGAGCTGAAATCCAATACGTGAGACGGATCACCGTGATACTTTCGGAGTATCAAAACCTGAAATACCGGATGAACTCCTTCTAGGCTGGGAGGTAAGGCAAGCTCATAAGCAACCTCCCCAACACGCCGCAACACCTCAAAAGGACTAATAAACCTTGGGCTCAGCTTGCCCTTCTTTCTGAATCTGATAATGCCCTTCATAGGAGAAACCCGGAGCAAAACCCGCTCTCCAACCATGAATGAAACATCGCGAACTTTTCAATCCGCATAACTCTTCTGTCTGGACTAGGCTGTGCGAAGTCTATCCTGCATCACCTTAACCTTCTCCAAGGCATCCTGAACCAAGTCTGTACCCAATAATATGGCCTCGCCTGGCTCGAACCAACCCACTGGGGACTGACACCGCCTACCATACAGAGCCTCATACGGTGCCATCTGAATGTTGGACCGATAACTGTTATTGTAAGCAAACTCCGCAAGTGGCAAGAACTGGTCCCAAGCACCCCCAAAATCTATCACACAAGCGCGGAGCATATCCTCTAGTATCTGAATAGTGCGCTCGGACTGTCCATCTATCTGAGGGTGAAATGTTGTGCTCAACTCAACCGGAGTATCCAACTCATATTGTACAGCTCTCCAGAACCGTGATGTAAACTGCATACCCCGGTCAGAGATAATAGATAATGGTATGCCATGAAGCCTGACGATCTCACGGATGTAGATTCGAGCTAGCTGTTCGGAAGAATAGGTAGTCATCGCAGGAATAAAATGAGCTGACTTAGTTAGCCTATCTACATTCACCCAAACTGCATCAAACTTCCGCTGAGTCTGTGGGAGTCCAATAATGAAATCCATTGTGATCCGCTCCCATTTCCACTCTCGAATCTCTAACTTCTGAAGCAATCCACCTGGCCGCTGATGCTCATACTTTACCTTCTGAAAATTCAGACACTGTGCTATATATTCTACTACGTCCTTCTTTATTATCCTCCACCAGTAATGCTGTCTCAAGTCCTGATACATCTTTGCGGTACCCGGATCAATAGAGTATCGTAAACTGTGAGCCTCCCAGAGAATCAACTCACGCAAACCGTCCACATTAGGCACACATAGCCTTCCCTGCATCCTCAATGCACCATCATCCCCAATAGTGACCTCCTTAGCATCACCGTGCTGGACCGTGTCCTTAAGGACAAGCAGATGGGGGTCATCATACCGACGCTCCCTGATACGATCATAAAGAGAAGACTGAGAGACTACACAAGCCAATACTCGACTCGGCTCAGAAATATCCAATCTCACAAACTGGCTGGCTAAGGCCTGAACATCCAATACCATAGGCCTCTCTATTGCTGGTAAATATGCTAAACTCCCCAAACTCTCTGCCCGGTGACTCAAAGCATCGGCCATTACATTGGCCTTCCCAGGATGGTACAAAATGGTGATGTCATAATCCTTAAGTAGCTCTAACCACCTCCTCTGACGCAAATTAAGATCCTTCTGCTTGAACAGATGCTGCAAACTCCGGTGATCGGTATAGATCTCACAAGGGACATCGTACAAATAGTGCCTCCAAATCTTCAAGGCATGAACAATAGCTGCTAACTCAAGGTCGTGGATAGGATAGTTCTTTTCATGCACCTTCAGTTGTCTGGATGCGTAGGCAATTACCCTACCGTCCTGCATCAACACCGCACCGAGACCAATCCGCGATGCATCACAATATACAGTATAAGACCTTGAACCTGTAGGCAATACCAATATTGGGGCTGTAGTCAAAGCTGTCTTGAGTTTCTGAAAGCTCTCTTCACATTCCTCTGTCCACCTGAACGGAGCACCCTTCTGGGTCAGCCTGGTCATAGGAGCTACAATAGATGAGAAATCCTCTACAAATCGACGGTAATACCCTACCAAACCAAGAAAACTCCGGATCTCCGTAGCTGAGGACGGTCTGGGCCAACTCTGCACTACTTCAATCTTCTTCGGATCCACCTAGATCCCATCACTCGATACTATATGATCCAAGAATGCCACTGAGTCTAGCCAAAATTCACACTTTGAAAATTTTGCATATAACTTCTTTTCTCTCAAGGTCTGAAGCGCAGTTCTCAGGTGCTGCTCATGATCTTCCCGGCTCCGGGAGTATATCAGAATGTCGTCAATAAACACAATGATGAATGAGTCGATATAGGGCCGGAACAAACTGTGCATCAAGTGCATAAATAATGCGGGGGCATTGGTCAACCCAAAAGACATCATAAGGAACTCGTAGTGACTATACCGAGTCTTGAAAGTAGTCTTCGGGATGTCTGGCTCCCGAATCTTTAACTGATGATAGCCGAAACGTAAATCAATCTTGGAAAACACCCTAGCACCCTGTAACTGATCAAATAAATCATCAATACGAGGCAATGGTTACCTGTTCTTCACTGTAGCTTTGTTTAACTAGCGGTAATAAATACACATCTGCATAGAACCATCCTTCTTTTTTACAAATAAGACAGGAGCACCCCAAGGTGATACACTGGACCGAATGAAGCCCTTATCAAGCAATTCCTATAACTGCTCCCTCAACTCCTTTAACTTAGGAGGAACCATACGATATGGAGGAATAGAGATGGGTTGAGTGCCCGACAACAAATCAATGCCAAAATCAATAGTTCTGTCGGGCGGCATGCCCGGAAGATCAGATGGAAACACATCTGGAAAGTCCTTCACTACTAGAACTGACTCAACTGTAGGGGTATCAATGCTGACATCTCGCACATAAACTAGATACATGTCACACAACTTCTCAACCATTAGTTGAGCTTTAAGAAATGAGATAACTCTGCTGGAAGTATACTCTAAGGTACCTCTCCACTTTAATTGTGGTAATCCTAGCATAGCCAGCGTCACGGTCTTAGCGTGACAATAAAGAATAGCATAATGGGGCAACAACCAGTCCATGCCTAAAATAATATCAAAGTCCACCATGCTGAGCAATAATAAATCAGCTCCGGTCTCAAAACCACTAAGAGCGATCAAACACGACCGATACACGCGATCTACAATAAGAGAATATCCCACAGGAGTAGACACATAAACAGGAAAACTCAAAGAATCTCGAGACACGCCCAAATACGGAGCAAAATAAGAGGACACATAATAATATGTAGAGCCTAGGTCAAATAATACCGACGCATCTCAATGGCAGACATGGACAATAACTGTAATGACAGAATCAGAAGCGACTGCCTATGGGGCACTCACATAACCCCTACCATGGCGAGCTACTGGGGCACGAGCACCAGAATAAGAACCAGTCTCTCGAGACCTTTTGGCCTCCCTCTCATCTCTATCCATGGAAAGCATGCCGTCCAATCTCCTAGTGATACGCACAACCCGCTAATAAGAAATATCCATCTCCAAATCCCTAACCATACTAATCCGGATGCTGGGGTGGAGTCCCTCAATAAACCGTCGAACCCTCTCTCGAACTGCGACAACCAAGGCCGGTGCATGTCGGGCCAAATCACTGAAGCGAATTGCATACTCTGACACAGTCATAGCACCCTGGCGCAACTGCTCAAACTCCGCGTGCCATGAGTCCCTGAAGCTCTGAGGGACATACTCTATCAAAAACATGTCCGAGAACTAAGTCCATGTAAGTGAAGTTGCCTCAGCCAGACTACTCAACTCATAAGCACGCCACTACTGATAGACTGCTCCTCTAAGCTGGAATGTAGTAAAAGAAACCCCGCTCGTCTCCGCTACGGCTATAGTACGGAGAATACGATGACACTCCTCCAGAAAACCTTGAGTATCATCTGTAGCCAATCCACTGAAGGTATGTGGGTGGTACTTCTTGTACCTCTCAAGTCTAAGCTACTCCACCTCAGAAGTTGTTGCCCTAACCTCGAGTTGAGCTGGAGCTACCGGCTGCATTGGTAAAATCTATGGAACCTGGTCGACCCAAACCCGCTGCTCTGGAGTACCGGTGACGGGAGTCTATGGTCCTCCCCTGGCCTGAGATGTGGCAGGAGCAAGTGGGATCAATCCAGCCTGAGCTAAGGTGCTGAACATGCTTAAAAACTGGGCTAGACTCTCCTGGAGGACTGGTGCAGAAACAGGTACCTCAGGTGTCTGCCCTCCAGCTGGAGCTACTGGGGGCTTCTCTGTAGCAGCTCGTGCGGGTGCCCTGGCTGCACCACATGGACGTCCTCGGCCTCTACCCCGGCCCGGCCTATCGCGACTCTAGCAGGTGGTGCGGGTGCCTGGTCATCAGATCCGCTTGTACGTGTCCTCACCATCTATGAGAGAATAGAATACATAAGTTTAGAATTTTTGAAGTCAACAATTTTTGCACGACAAGGAATCAAAGTAGTGAAATTTTACTAACAGTTCTATAGCCTCCCGAAGATAAGTACAGACGTCTCCGTACCGATCTGCGAGACTCTAATAAACCTGCTTGTGACTCACGGCACCTATGAACCTAGAGCTCTGATACCAACTTGTCACGACCCAATTTCCTCTCCGTATGACGTCGTGACGGCACCTAGTCTCTATGACTAGGTAAGCCTAACATTTGCGGAATAATGAAATAAAAACATAAATTAAACAACTAACTGTTTAAAATACACAGTAATCCCAAAACCCGAAACATCGTAAATCACAAACTACAGAAGGAAAATCCAGTGCCTCTATATATTAGAGTCTATCAAAAGAAAATACATAAGATAATGGATATGGGGAAGAGTAGAAGGGGACTTCGAGGTCTGCGGACGCGACAGATATACCTTGAAGTCTCCAAAGCTATCTCGGCTCACTGATAATGCGACTGATAAGTAGTACCTGGATCTGCACACGAAAAACATGTATAAAAGAGTAGCACGAGAACACCACAATTGGTACCCAGTAAGTTCCAAGCCTAACCTCGATAGAGTAGTGACGAGGTCAGGTTCGGGCCCTACTAGAATATGATAATAAAGCAAGGCAAAAATGAAATATCGCAGTAAAATAAAGACTGAAATTTAACAAGAAAGAATTCATAGAAAGTAACAGCTCATCACACAGAATTACAACAGTGGATCTACCGAGATACCGTCTCGTAGTCCCAAACGTAAATATGCAGGGGGATCTCCCGGAATTCCGTAGCCCCAAAGTAAATATGCAGCGCAAATAATATAAATACAACTACATCATGAAAACTTATGATTTAGACTAAGTACCAGTCAAGGAAGAAGCAGAAAATTCACTAAGCATGCTGCACAGAGTTCACATAAGCAGTTAAGACACGTAGACATATTTTATTAGACTAAACAGGATAGCTACACATATTGGAATAACTCAATTAAGAATGAAAATAGATTAATACTCATTAAAATGGTATAACTCAAAATAAAAGTAAAACAGGTTGCTGCTCAGTAAGAAAAAAAATCAGTTTTTTTTTCACAACTAACTCGTGTACGTGCTCGTCACCTCACATACACGGTTCTCACATATCACAATAGTTCCAAATCTTAAGGGGATTTCTCCACACAAAGTTAGGCAAGCCACTTACCTCGAACCAAGCTCAATCAATCGGTCACAATCTTTTCCCACGAATATCCGGCCCCGAATGGACCATTCGCTTACGAATAGCTAGCCAAAAGCAATTACACATCATAAATACAACTATAATAGGCTCATCTAATTAATGAAATCAACACTTTAACAAAAATTCTGAAATTAACTCAAAATTCGCACCCATTCACTCACGAAATTAACCCATATCTCGGAATCGTGTAAAAGTCACACAATACGAACACCCATTCACTCACGAGTTTAACCATATAAAAATTACTCAATTCCGACCACAAATCCCCTTTCAAAACTCGAAATCTTTGTTGAAGAAGTTCTTTCATTTTTCTCCCAATTTCAATCCCAAAATCCGAAATTAAAAAGAAAATTAATGATAGATTAGTGGAATATATCTAAAATGGAGTGTAGAATCATTACCCAATTGACATCTCTGAAACTCCCTCAAAATCTCGTCCAAATCCGAGCTCCCAAATCAAGTTTTTAATAAAATGAAAAAACCCCATTTTTGGAATGTTGAAGTACTGCCCAGGAAATCCTTCTTCGCGAACGCGGCCATCTCCTCGCATTCGCGTAGAACAAAAATTCACTGATCGAAATTCCTCTTTTGCGAACGCGAGAGTCCTCTCGCGAATGCGTAGCTTCACCTGCCAAACACTTCGCGAACGCGTTCTCCTATACGCGAATGCGTAGAACAAATCCTTGGGGTCCCAGCTGTTCCATTTTTCCTCTATGCGAACGCGTCCTACTCCTCGCGTTCACGATGCTTCCACTGGCCACACCTTCGCGAACGCGAGCTCTTCATCGTGAACACGAAGAACAAACTTCTGCAACAAAAATCAAAAACATCGGTTATCTTTCCAAAGTCCAAAATGATCCGTTGAGCATCCGAAACACACCCAAGGCCCCCGGGACCTCAACCAAACATACCAACAAGTCCTAAAACACCATACGAACTTAGTCGAGCCCTCAAATCACATCAAACAACGCTAAAATCACGAATCACGCTCCAATTCAAACTTAAAGAAATTTGAAACTTCCAAATTCGACAACTGATGCTGAAAATAACCAAACCATGTCCGATTGACCTCAAATTTTGCACACAAGTCATATTCAATACTAGGACCTACTCCAACTTCCGAAATCGGAATCCGACCCCGATATCAAAAAGTTCACTACCGGTCAAAATCTTCAGAAATTCGATTTTTGTCATTTCAAGCCTAAATAAGCTACGGACCTCCAAAACACAATCCGGACACGCCCCTAAGTCCAAAATCACCTAACGGAGCTAACGAAGTTATTTTCACACAGTTCCGACTACGATCCAAACCTAAGGCTTAAACCTCCATTTAGGGACTAAGTGTCCCAAAATACTCCAAAAATCAAAACGAAACCTTCCGGCAAGCCACGATAGCAGAAATAGATATGGGAGAAGCAGTAAATAGGGGATCGGGGCTATTACTCTCAAAACGACCGGACGGATCGTTACATAATTAGACTATGCATGCACAAGAGAATAACAATAATTTTTTCAAACCTAGGGTTTGAAATAGCAGAAAATCGCTAAGTTTCGAAAAATTAAAATCGAAAAAGGAGTGGGGGGAGAGAGAGAGAGAGAGAAGAGAGAGAGAGAGAGAGAGAGAGAGAGAGAGAGAGAGAGATTTACCCGAAAATTAAGTGAGGTGAAAAATTCGTCATTGGAGTGGAGAGACAGATGGAGAAAACACGAAATAGACTAAGAGAAAACTAAAAGGTTATGTGAATAATAATAAAACTTTCCCACTACTTCCATGGGAAATCTCCGTAGGAAAACTTGTTCTCAAAATTCAAAATTCAAAATTCAAAATTCAAAATTTTTCGTTCACACGGAATCTGTGGGAATATTTGAAAACGTTTTTTATTTATCTTCCCATTGTTTTCCCTTTTTCCGTGGGAAATGTTTTTAGTTTTGTATAATTATTTTTTTAATGACTTTTCCCACCGAATCAGAGGGAACTAAATTACACGCATTTTTGTTCAAAAACGTTCCCACATCAATGGGAAACGTTATTGTTTATTCGGGGAAAAAGAATTTCACTTTTCCCATTGAATTTCGGTGGGAATTGCAGTAACAATTTTTCCATGAGAAAATGTTGTATTTCTAGTATTGCGGTAACAGTTCAGAATATAAAGGAAAAGCCGTAAAAATAAGTAACTCAATGATATCATGTTCAGCTTATTCACATTTTAGAAATTTAGACATGCTTTCAAGTATAACATTTAAAGTTCAACACGTATAAAGCATTTCATTTAAAAGTTAGCATGTGGAAGGTACACCTCTATAGTATACATGTTAAATAACAATGTCACAGTGGATCCATCAATACTCACACTTAGCATTATACGGGTGTCTGGCATAATTGTCCATCATTCGAGCACGTATATAAAATAATGTACTTGCGCCCACTGCTGTCATATCATTCCGAAGGGGCAGATCCAGCCCAAGTGCTAATCACAATAATTTAGCCCAATAGTGAGGCCTGGTACATGCGTCGCCTCAAAATAATAACACTTAGCCCAATATGGGCCTAGCATATGCGTGTCACGACACAAAATCCAACTAGTCGTGATGGCACCTAACCCAACCCTCTAGGTGAGCCAATTACCAACTATCCAATTCCAATAAAATTAATAAGGCAATTAATGAAAAGAAAATAGATAAAACTAACACATTTCTCCAAGAACTGGTAGTACAAATCATGAGCTTCTAAGATTAGAATTTACAAAACTGGTATGAAATAAATACATCATCTGTTCGAAATGCATATAAACAAATTCTTATAAATCTAAGTCTACCATAAACAAGAGGCAGCTATAACTAGAATGCAGGTACGTCTTCAATTCCAGCTCTCATCGAGTACAGCAACATCAACATCCAGTATCTGCACGTAAGGTGTAGAAGTGTAGTATGAGTACAACCGACCCTATATACTCGATAAGTAACAAACCTAACCTTAGATTGAAAGTAGTGACGAGCTTGTACCAAGGTCAGAGGCCAACTCCCATAAGCAACAACAATTCATAACAACACAAAGCAAGTAATAAAAGGAGTAACCCAAATATAAAATGCTCAACTGAATCATGATTTCTGAAAAATAGTTCTGCCTTTCAAGTACATCAGTGAAAAACCCAAGTCATTTATCGAAGTTGCCAAAAATATGAGTAAGTTGAAAATAGAAATTTTCCTAAACATTCTTTCCACAATAAATAAGATGTTTCATTTTCTTTCCAGATAGCCAGTGAAAATGCATCATTATGCTCATATGCCAGTATGTGTGAGAAGTCACGAATAACGTGATACCGTACAACATGAGAAAAATACATCTTTATGCATGTATGCCATGTGTGCATGTCAATGCGATGCAAATAAGTGATAAAGACTGTATGCATACTCTTAGAGTATCAATTCACTCAGTCCTCCCAATCACTCAATCCTCCCAATCACTCGGCACTTGGCACTCAGCACTCGACACTCGCACTCATTAGGTACCTGCGCTCACTGAGGGTGTGTACAGACTCCGGAGGGGCTCCTTCAACCCAAACCTTATAATCTGTACGGACAACTCATGTGCTATAGTATCAATATTTGTATCCTCACGGACAACTCATGTGCTATAATAAAGCCTATAAAGCCTGCTGCAGGCGGGCAGCCCCGATCCACATAATAATAAAGTATATAAAGCCAATATGGCCTGCTGCGACGTGCAGCCCGATCCCATAATTATCCTTACAATCAGGCCCTCGGTCTCACTCAGTCATCAATCTCTCCAGTCTCTCATTCTCAAAATGTCATGAAACTAGTCCAAAATGATGATATGAAGCATCAATAGATAACAATAGAAATTGAGATATGATATGCAATGAAATGAATATGACAGAGTATGAAATTACAATTTAAACAAATAATTCACAGCACTATGATCTCTGTGGGTCTCAATAATACTGGCACATAGCCTCAGCATGATTTTTAATATGATTCTCAGCTCAATTTCTTTAACACATAAAACTGCATGGAAAGTGCCAAGATTATTTGACTACAAAAATCCACGGAAACAATTACATCACAATTTCTATAGTGCACGCACACACCCTCGTCACCTAGCATGTGTGTCACCTCCAAACAATTCATGTAATACGTATATTCAGGGTTCATACTCTTAGCTCCAAGATTAGAAGAGTTACTTACCTCGAACAAGATGAATCTAATGCCGAGCAAGCAAACAATACTCCAGAAATCTCATTTTGCGCGTATCAACTCCTGAACGGCTCGAATCTAGCCACAATAAATTTGATTCAGTCCACACAATTTATAGGAATTAATTCCATATTAAAATACTAATATTTTCCCACAAAATCAGAAATTACACTCCAAATTTTACCTGTGGGGCCCACATCTCGGAATCCGATGAAACTAATAAAATCCGATAATTCATCCAATTACAAGTTCAACCATATAAATTTTACCCAAATCCGACATCAACTCGACCCTCAAATCTTCAAATTAAACCAAGAGGGTTTTTAAAATTTTCCAATTTAATTCACCAATTAAATGTTAGAAATGACCATGGATTCGGGTAATTTGACCAATATTGAGTTAAGAGCACTTACCCCGTTGTTTTCCTTGAAAATTTCCCAAACATCGCCTCTTTCTGAGCTCCAAATCGGTAAAAATGGAACTTAAACTCTTTGCCCAGTCATTTTCTCTATGCGATCACGGACCAAGTCCCGCGATCGCGAAGCACAACATTTTCATTGCCCAAAATAACCCTATGCGATCGCGTACAAGGTTATGCGATTGCGAAGACCAAAATACACTACCCCCAAAACTTCTCTATGCGACTGCACCATAACACATGCGAACACGAAGCACGAGCTTCCCAGGCCTATGCGATCGCGGACAGCCCACGCGTTCGTATAGAACAATGCTCGCGAACCCCAGCTGCCCCACCTCCTCTTCGCGAACGCGGTTTGATCCACGCATTCGCGATGCATTCCTTCTTCCGAGCTATGCGATCGTGATCATCCCCACACGATCGCATACAATAAAACTCAGCAGCTCCCAATTAACCCTACGCAATAGTAGACCTTCTCATGCGATCGCGTAGAAGGAAACCACATAAAGATATCAGAAAATTCGAGCAAAATTCCAAGTCCAAAAATTGATCTGTTAACCATCCGAAACTCACTCGAGGCCCTCGGGATCTCTACCAAATGCATCAACAAGTCCTAAAACTTTATGCGAACTTAGTCAAGACCTCAAATCACATCAAACAACATCAAAAACACAAATCGCACTCCAATTCAAGCCTAATGAAAAACTAATAATTTCCAACTTCTACCTTTAATGCTGAAACCTATCAAATCAAATCCGATTGACCTCAAATTTTGCACACAATTCATAAATGATATAATGGAGGTATTCCAATTTTCAAAATCGGATTCCGGCCCCTATATCAAAAAGTCAACTTCCCGGTCAAACTTCCAAACTTAAATTTCTATTTTACCCATTTCAAGCCTAATTTAGCTACGGAGCTATTGAAATTATTAGAATTCGAATCCGAGGTCATTTACATATAAGTCCACATCTGGTCAACTTTTCTAACTTAAATTTTCAATTATGAGACTAAGTGTCTCATTTCACTCTGAAATCCTTTCGGACCCGAACCAACTAACCCGATAAGTCATAAAACAACTGTAAAGCATAAGTTGAGCAATAAATGGGGAAACATGGCTGTAATACTCAAATCGACCAGCTGGGTCATTACATTCTCCCCCACTTAAACATACATTCGTCCTTGAGCGTGCCAAGAGTTGTTTCCAAGCCATCAAATCACTATTCCATCTTACCACGCACGTACCTGGGGTTGATCCCACGTCACCTTATTCTATATAGGCCTGACAACATAATACAACTAAAAATCATTAATTTAACCTTAGCCCATAAACTTAGAACCCAAATTTCCAACATCCAGAATTCTTTTCAAGACACGAATCTCATATCTACACGTTGTATAAGTCTGAACAATCTGTATCAAGCCATAACCATAACCCAGATATAATCACGTAACATACTACAACTCACATGCTCACAGCACCATTCCCGATCATAGTAACTACTCCAAACCAACCAAGTACTAGCATTAAATCCCATATCAAACGAAACATCATCCCAACACATTCGTACACTGTTAATAATAAAAGAAACACGCGGAAATCTCATGACCCCTTATCAGAGCAACAAGTCATGGAGCTCTCTCGCCCTAACTATAAACATAATCACTTTCTAAGCCGACTTTCAATATTTTACTTTCGAAGATACCGTAATCAAACCTGATAGTACCCATTCTAGGTCCAATGACCTTATATTATTAAACACAACTAACCCACAGACACGCCATATCAATATAACTCCAGCCACAGCTGCGCAATCCGTGTACCCAAATATGGGAGATGTCTCAAGGAAGAGAACCATATTGCAAGTTCAACAAGCACCACCACAACCACAATGTTACAACCAACTCCTCAAATTTCGTGAAGAGGATAACCGTAGCACATGTGCATAATTGTAGAGGAAGGAAATTAATGAATCAGATAAATTATCATAGAAATAAAATTCTCACACACGGCACAGACAACTCACGTGCCAATAATATGAATCGCCTGGCATGGTCTCATGCCTCTAGTCCACGCATATCATACATGAGTAATTAAACAAGTAAACTTGTATATGATAATGAAATACGATTCTCATACACCCGGACTGGTATAAATAGCACGCCATAGTGTAAGCATGTGCAAACTCTGCTATCACACTTCAAATCGGCAATTTAATGTAGAAATAGTAATTACCCCATTTATTCAGGGAATTAGCCTCTTTGTAACCTTAAGTGTAGCCCAGATAGTTCTCAACAAAGGTAAGAACACGAGAAATGTTATAACTTTATGCTTAACAATCGACTCTAGGCATATCATAGCCTAAGCATTCTTTCGAGTGTAAATACTTTCCCCGATGCCCGCACATTGGCTCAAACCTCACATATATGTACACTTATAGCGCGTAGCTATCACGAATAATTAACGCAGCTAGCGCCTCCACTGAGTTTAAATGAAATACTCACCTCAAACAGGCCGCAACCCGAAACAATATGCTTCTGAGAACTCCCAGTCTCCAAATTCATCGAGCACATGAATCACTGTAACTGATCCCAACTCCATCACTAGAATGACTAACACATATTTCGTGCACAATCATCCCACGAGGAATACTTCTATATCTCCCATGCCACATAGCAAAAATCTGAATATCAGCAGTCAATCAACCAGACGAATACCGCAATACCAAGAAACATCCGTAAGTCAAAAGACAATGTGCCCTTTTGAATGCACACTCTTCCCAAGTAATACCACTAGTGCCAATATTTGAAATCGGCTGTGCTCCATAAACTCATGATCTTCCTTTTGAAACTGAATCGTATACTTGCACATGCAAATCCCAATCTCACTCTACGCACAACCTTTATTAGGCCATCCAATGAAAATATAAGAACCTCATTAACACTCTGATTCACAAGCAAAATACATACCCAGTTAGTTAGAAACCTTCCTCTTGCTTCCTTCCAGGTGGAAATCACAATACACAACACGTTTCTCACACTAGTAGAAAATATCCGGTTCAAACCATGGTAGAAACTATCGAGAATACTTTGAAATCCATCTGCACATAACCAAGCTATTAGAACTAAATTCCTCTAACTCGACCAAACCACGTAGCTCACTAAAACCCAAGATTATTGCCACCAAAACATCTATAGAGTCTCAATACATCATAATTATCCTTATAAATACCACAACCGAAACACCCACTCTGAAAGACCTTATGTGAAATTTAAAAATGTTCCTCTTCCCTTTCTTATACTGGAATGTAGAATCCATAGTCATACAGAATTTCTGCAAGTCTCGACATTATTCAATGTAAATAACCGATTCTAGCGATATACGAATTCGAAAAATTTTCCGTACTTGGGTCATCCTCGATCTCAACCTCTGCAATTCATAACTAATCCACAAGTATGCCTCAGACCAAAACTAAAATTTAACATATAACCATGAATTGAATTGTCAATAGCATGCTTGTCCACTTGGCCTAAAACTATAGATTAAAACACACAATAACTCACAATACCCATACTTTATTACTTCTATAATACTGCAGTCAGTTCAACGAAAAGTTCTTCTCAAGCTCATACAACACCAACCATAAAAAAAATACCTCAATTGTCCGCTAAGCTCGCATTCATTCTCTTGACACTCAGGTCAACTTTCTCAACCAGATTCAAATTTAAATCTCAATACATACGCCCCGCTGGCAGAAAAGAAACTCTCCACTCACATTATAAGGAACACACCTACGTAGATTACCCACAGGGGATAACCCACCTACTTAGCCTCAAATTGGTATCTTGTTACCCTTTCGCAATCACCATTACTATGCAATCACTTAATCTTTCTGAGTCCAAACTCATTTACAAGACATGAGAATTTAATTGTCCCATAATTTAACAACGTGAAAGATCCTTCAAAACATTCATACTCAAGACTGTACGTCACATCAAAACGAAATCAAGAACTCAATGGCCATTTCTTTACATTTCAAGGAAACACTTCTCGTCACATTCAAATCGTCTTAACACATCCTGCAGTTACATCATACTTATCATATAGCCATTCAACAGCTCATCGAGCCATAAATTCCATTCATACGGACATTACTGGATATATGGGTCCAAACGTACAAGTTCACACAACTGAAGCTACCGAGCCTATGCTACGGTTCAAACCTGGCCTCAAGTCCTCCAGACTGGCCTATCACCAAAACACAGAGTACACATCCCGCACGTCATCCCTAAAATCACAAGCCGACGATACACAACTGATACCAAGCGCTCACATGCACACACGAATATGTGGAAGGAACTCAAAGAGTTATATTTCAAGCTGAATCAATTCTGCACGATAAGGAAAGAAAGATGGAAAATTATCCTAAATGCCCTGTAGCCTCTCGAATATAAGTATGGACGTCATCATACCGATCTGTAAGACTCTACTAGACACTGGTTTATGACTTGTAGAACATATGAACCTAGATCTCTAATACCACCTTGTCACGACCCAAAATTTAACTAGTCGTGATGATACCTAAACCAACTCGTTAGGTAAGACAATTACCAACTATCCAATTCCAATGAAATTAATAAGGAAATTAATTAAAAGGAAATAGATAAAACTAACACATTTTCCCAAGATCTAGTAGTACAAATCATGAGCTTCTAAGATTAGAATTTACAAAACTGGTATGAAATAAATACATCATCTGTTCGAAATGCATATAAACAAATTCTTATAAATCTAAGTCTACCATAAACAAGAGGCAGCTATAACTAGAATGCAGGTACGTCTTCAATTCCAGCTCTCATCGAGTACAGCAACATCAACATCCAGTATCTGCACGTAAGGTGTAGAAGTGTAGTATGAGTACAACCGACCCTATATACTCGATAAGTAACAAACCTAACCTTAGATTGAAAGTAGTGACGAGCTTGTACCAAGGTCAGAGGCCAACTCCCATAAGCAACAACAATTCATAACAACACAAAGCAAGTAATAAAAGGAGTAACCCAAATATAAAATGCTCAACTGAATCATGATTTCTGAAAAATAGTTCTGCCTTTCAAGTACATCAGTGAAAAACTCAAATCGTTTATCGAAGTTGCCAAAAATATGAGTAAGTTGAAAACAATAATTTTCCTAAAAAATCATTTTCACAATAAATAAGATGTTTCATTATCTTTCCAGATAGCCAGTGAAAAATACATCATTATGCCCATAGGACAGTATGTGTGAGAAGTCATGAATAACGTGATACCGTATAGCATGAGAAAAATACGTCTCTATGCCTGTATGCCATATGTGCATGTCAATGTGATGCAAATCAGTGATAAAGACTATATGCATACTCTTAGAGTATCAATTCACTCAGTCCTCCAAATCACTCAATCCTCCCAATCACTCATTCCTCACAGTCACTCAATCCTCTCAATTACTCGACACTCGGCACTCGACACTCGCACTTATTAGGTACCTGCGCTCACTGGGGGTGTGTACAGACTCCGGAGGGGCTCCTTCAACCCAAATGCTATAATCTGCACGGACAACTCATATGCTATAGTATCAATATCTATATCCTCACGGACAACTCACGTGTTATAATAAAGCCTATAAGGCCTGCCGCAGGCGGGCAATCCCGATCCACATAATAATAAAGTATATAAAGCCAATATGGCTTGCTGCGGCGTATAACCCGATCCCATAATTATCCTTGCAATCAGGCCCTCGGCCTCACTCAGTCATCAATCTCTCCAGTCTCTCAGGATCAAAATGTCATGAAACTAGCCCAAAATGATGATATGATGCATCAATAGATAACAATAGAGACTGAGATATGATATGCAATGAAATGAATGTGACTGAGTATGAAATTTCAATTAAAACAAAAAATTCACAGCAATATGACCTTTGTGGGTCTCAATAATACTGGCACATAGCATCAACATGATTTTTAATATGATTCTCAGCTCAATTTCTTTAACACATAAAACTGCATGGAAAATGCCAAGATTATTTGACTACAAAATGCCACAGAAATAATTACGTCATAATTTCTAGGGTGCACGCATACACGCCCTTCACCTAGCATGTGTGTCACCTCCAAACAATTCATGTAATATGTATATTCAAGGTTCATACCCTCAGCTCCAAGATTAGAAGAGTTACTTACCTCGAATAAGACGAATCCAATGCCGAGCAAGCTAAACAATGCTCCAGAAATCTCATTTTGCGCGTATCAACTCCTGAACGGCTCGAATCTAGCCACAATAAATTTGATTCAGTCCACACAATTTTATAGGAATTAATTCCATATCAAAATACTAATATTTTCCCACAAAATCTGAAATTACACTCCAAAAATCACCTGTGGGGCCCACGTCTCAAAATCTGATAAAACTCACAAAATCCAATAATTCATCCAATTACAAGTTCAACCATATAAATTTTACTCAAATCCGACATCAACTCGCCCCTCAAATCTTCAAATTAAACCAAGAGGGTTTTCAAAATTTTCCAACTTAATTCACCAATTAAATATTAAAAACGACTATGGATTCGGGTAATTTGACCAATATTGAGTTAAGAACACTTACCCCGTTGTTTTCCTTAAAAATCTCCCAAAAATCGCCTCTTCCCGAGCTCTAAATTGATAAAATGGAACTTAAACTCTCTGCCCAGTCATTTCTTCTATGCGATCGCGGACCAAGTCCCGTGATCTCGAAGCACAACATTTTCACTGCCCAAAATAACCCTATGCGATCGCGTACAAGGTTATGCGAACGCGAAGACCAAAATACTCCGCCCCCAAAACATCTCTACGCGACCGCACCATAACACACGCGAACACGAAGCACGAGCTTCCCAGTCCTACGCGATCGCGGACAGCCCACGTGTTCGCATAGAACAATGCTCGCATACCCTAGCTGCCTCACCCCCTCTTTGCGAACATGGCTTGATCCACGCTTTCGCGATGCCTTCCTTCTTCTGAGCTACGCGATCATGGTTGTCCCAACGCGATCGCATACAATAAAACTCTGCAGCCCCCAATTAACCCTACGCGATAGCAGACCTTCTCACGCGATCGCATAGAGGGAAACCCGATACATATATTAGAAAACTCCAGCAAAATTTCAAGTCTAAAAATTGATCCGTTAACCATCTGAAACTCACCCGAGGCCCTCGGGACCTCAACCAAATATACCAACAAGTCCTAAAACATCATACGAACTTCGTCGAGACCTTAAATCACATCAAACAACATTTTTCCAACTTCTACCTCCAATGCCAAAACCTACCAAATCAAGTCCGATTGACCTCAAATTTTGCACACAAGTCATAAATGACATAATGGAGGTATTCCAATTTTCAAAAATGGATTCCGGCCCCGATATCAAAAAGTCAACTCCCTGGTCAAACATCCAAACTTAAATTTCTATTTTAGCCATTTCAAGGCTAATTTAGCTACGGGCTTCCAAATAATTTTTCGGACACCCTTCTAAGTCCAAAATCACCATACGGAGATATTGGAATCATCAAAATTCGAATCCGAGGTCGTTTACATATAAGTCCACATCTGGTCAACTTTTCTAACTTAAATTTTCAATTATGAGACTAAGTGTCTCATTTCACCCAGAAATCCTTCAGGACCCGAACCAACTAACCCGGTAAGTCATAAAATAACTGTAAAGCATAAGTTGAGCAGTAAATGGGGGAACAGGGCTATAATACTCAAAATGACCGGCTGGATCGTTACAACGCGTCACCTCAAAATCAATACCAAACCGACTCTATGGCCCAAAATTAATCATTACCGTTCATATCTCAGATAAACATATATCAAAATGCTCAGTTTAACAGTGTTACACATAAGAGGGATCAACAACATGTGAGGAATCAAATAAGAAGTTAAAATCTTTAATCAAAATCGGAAAGTCAACCCAAAAAATCAACCCCGGGGCTGCACCTCAAAACCCGATAAAACTTACAAATCCCGAATACCCATTCAATTACGAGTCCAACCATACCAAAATCATACAATTCCCATCACAATTGGCCCTCAAGTCATCAAATCTTACTCTCCAACAACATAGTCTAAAATCTCCAATTTCCACTTCAAACACGCATAAACTAGGTATAATAATCAATGGATAATCAAGATTTATTAATAAAAATGATGAATCTTCACTTACCTCTTCAATTGTAGCCAAAACCCTCTAAAACTCGCCCCTAGCCAAGTTCCACAAGTCCAAAATGAGAGAAAAATACGAAACCCTTCGATTATAAGTTCTGCCAGTCAATCCACATCTGCGGTCCAAATGGTTTCACCTACGATGCTGTTTTGCGGTCAAATTTCCGCATCTACGGAATTCACTTAGACACCCAATCAAGCACACTTGCGGCGAAAAAATGCACACCTGCGAGACCGCTCTTGCGGTCCTGCCTTCGCTCCTGCGCGTCCACACCTGTGGAGAACTTCCTCTTCTGCAACTCCAGCCCATCCTGCCCATATCCGCTTCTACGGCAAAAATCCCGCACCTGCGGGCTCACAAATGCGAAAAATAGGAGAACGATGTTATAATACACAAAACGACCGACCAGATCGTTATATTTCAACACATGATATGTAGCTCTAAAATGTGCTTCTCGGGGGATCTGCATGTATTGACTGATGTTGCATACTGTAGGATATGCCAAGCCTTTTATTGGTTAATTGTCCTATCAATTTTCTGTAGTAAGAAAGGTCTGGCAGCATGGGACCTTCGTCTGCTTTCAAATTAATAGAAGGATCCAAAGGTGAAGAGATGTCACAATATTTTGTGCAGCCAAATTCTTTAAGGAGATCCATAGTGAACTTTCTCTAGGATATCAGAACTCCATCATCCCAATAGAGCACTTTCAACCCCAAGAAATGGTGTAGTCTTCCTAGATCTTTTATCTTAAACGTTCTATTTAAGAAAGTTTTTAATGAACCAATTTCCTCCTGTGAGTGCTTGTTACAATAACATCAATTATTATTCCATTGTACAAAATATTTGTTTCTCTACTCATACACATTTATACAGGTGGCAACTAACTGACAACTGACCAACTAACAAAACTAACTAAGCAACTAACACAACTAAGAAAATAAATTAAATACAAGTGTAGATTATACGGGGAATAGTTCTAAAATGCCTTGATTAAATTATATATAGAACTTAGAAAAGTAAACAAAGTTGGAATTTTTCAACACTAAATGTTAATTTGTGATGCAAACAGACAGTCTCTGATGTAGAATCTTTAAGCATCATCAGCATCTATTGTGAGCCTGCAACAGATACTATACTGAGCGATGAATGCCAAAATTACTAATCGATGTTACTTATTGGGAGACCGATACATCAATATCTTTTGGACACTTAATATGAAATGCATTTTAATTTATGAAATGTATTGTAATTTAATTTCACAAGCTCTTAAAAATGCTGATTTGGAGAGAGCTGCAAGCCTCCCCTTGGGAATAAAATGGGAACAATATTCTGAATTATAATTTGATGATGCAGGAAAATAAGTTGTACCTTTCCTATTTTACCATCATAAATAATTAAAAAAGTGAACATTTTACGATTTTGCAAAAAACTAAAAGAAAAAAAAAGGAATAAAGTACAAATGTGTGTGTATATGTTAAATTAAGGTTTTTCTTATTTTACTCTCATAAATTATTAAAAATATTTTCTTGGACAACAAGCCTAAATTTATATTTAGGCATCACAATTCCGTTTAATTTTACCTCGATTTTGTTCTTCTTGACTAAACTTGCACTGCTTATGTTCAATCTTAATTTTATTTATCCTAAAATTCTTACTTTCTATAGTGCTTGTTCATAGTTTAAACTTTTGGTTGAGACCATTGTTGATTCAGACAATTAGCACAATTCGTTAACATAGCATCAGCCATGGTACCTCATTTTGTATTATATTATTTAGCTAATACATAACAAGGGTAAATATGTATGAGCTCAATATTTTGTTTCTGATGTAAACCCATGAATACATTAAACTTCTTTGTATCTCTTACTACTATTCTCATGCTAATGACTAGTGACTACTGACCAACCCAAAATTTTAAATTATGGATTCTCAACTAAATTATAATATGGATTTGATACTGAAAATGGATATTCAGTATATATATTTGTATGAATTAATAGTTTTTCTTTACAGATAATATAGTATTTGACTCCAAAAGTAATGAGTGCCTCAGCACTCAGCCATTGCTAGTAACAGCTTTATAAAATTTATATATCTAATATAATTTTTTTTCCAACATTCATTAAAGGATTAATTTTCGAGCAAAAATATGACCTTTCTTGTAGATCTATCTAACATAAATCTAAATTGATTCTTTATCACTTTTTCTTAAGTTTACGTTGCATCACTCTTTTTCTAAATTTCATCGTATGACTCATAAGTTTAATGTTGTGATGGTTCACACAATTTTAGTTGACTCTATTATTATTATTATTATAAATTACTGTAATAGAATTAAGGTACTTTCTCTAAATTGGTTGGGCATCCTATACTTCTCAATATATCATTAAATAATTTGGTAAGTTATTCTATTCTGACTTCTCTCCTAAACACTTTCAAACCTCTGTAAGAAATTAAAAATACCATTAGGACCGCATATTTTTCTAATCATCATATTTTTCAATGCATCATTTATCTTAAAATTAGAAATTATGATGCTAAATAATTAACCTTATGGGTGTCAAGAAAATAATTAAGCTTATGGGTAAACGAGTGGTCAATTTAGTAGCAGTAATTTGCAGATCACATATTTCTCACATTATTCACGTCGCTGGTTGCAAACTGCACACTTGTTTTAGTGAGATTAAAAATTCGACAAGTCACCTTATAAAATACCAGAAAATAATAATACTCCTAGTTGCAGCTCTCACTTCACCTCTTATTAGCAATGCTCCAAAACCCAATTGACTAAACCTCTCAAATCTTGTACAACAATGGAGAACATATACAATTTATCCACCATCTCTCCAATTTGTCAGCCAAAGAAAAAGCTTGGATTTTCTTGGACTGTTACTAATTCTGCAACTTCAGTGACAAATGGGAAAATTCTCTCTTTGACCAAGTTCAAGAATTTGAACACTTTCTCATCAACCTTGAAGCTGGAGTGTCAAAAATCAAGACATGCATGTGTAGTGAAAGCAGTCGCAGTAGCTGATTCATCTGTTGAAATGACTAAAGAGGAAAATAGGGAGGCTGTAAAACCGGTTTACTCTTCTACACCTTCTAATCGTCCGCTTCGAACTCCTCATAGCGGGTAACAAGACTACTAATCCATGCCCTTTTTGTTTTTGATGATTTAGTTGAATGGAATTGACATATAACAGTGATTTTCTCAAAAAATATTTGATTTTAAGCACCCCATCAAATTTATGTAGTAAATGATTTTTAATTGAAATCCATGCCGTTTTGATGATTTAGTTGAATGATATTGACATATAACAGTAATTTTCTCCAAAAAGATTTGAGGTTTAAGCACTCATCAAATTTAAATATTTGATTTTTAATAATTGAAATACTTGCCAATTGATGATTTAGTTGAATGGAATTGAAATAAAACGGTAGTTTTCTCAAAAATATTTGATTTTTAAGCACCCATCAAATTTATATATTTTATTTTTAGTTGAAACATGGAAGAGAAAGTTGTTTAGAAGAATTGGAAAAGTGCAGTACTTGTTTTCTGAAAAGATTGGAGGGGTGAAGTAGTTTGGAGTTAGAGTTTGCTTTTTGATATCTAGAATGCAATGTAGAAGTAGGATGGATCCGTTAGTGATAATTTACTTGGTAGTTTGGTGCAGTATAAATCATTTTTTATTTTGATGTCTTAGGTACCATTTTGATGGAAGTAGCAGAAAATTCTTTGAAGGTTGGTTCTTTAAGGTATCAATTCCAGAATGCAGACAGAGTTTCTGCTTTATGTATTCTGTAGAGAATCCTGCATTTCCAAAGAAATTGAGTAGCTTTGAGGAGCTGCAATATGGACCTCGTTTTACTGGAGTGGGAGCTCAAATTCTTGGTCCAGATGACAAGTATATTTGTCAATATACTCAAGAGTCTTCAAACTTCTGGGGAAGTATGTTTTTACTTTTTTCTATGTGATTCTTTATTTTGAGCTGATAATGTGTTTCTGTTGTACTAGGATTGAAGTGGATGATCTTCTCTTCTCATGCTTAGTAGTGGTTCAGTAAATGAAAGTTACTCCTGTTCTTTATCTTCCTTCTTTTTTAGCAGAAGAAGGTTTCTGTCTTCCTTTATGTATCATGAGTTTTCTCTTTTTGACCACCTCGACGGTGTTGTTAAAACCACAGTGATGTAAAGTCCAATGGTTTTCTTTACTCGTGAATGCTCTCTTATTCTTTACGAGTCAAATCTTTCTAAGAGGATTACTTTTCAACATAGCCTATAGTCTTTGTTTATTTATTTCATATCCTACCTAGAATCGTCTCTTGTCGGAGAAGGACTAGTATTGTTTCCCCTATTGTAGTATGTTATTCTGTCCCATTGTTCATTTTAAAAATTTCCAGCGCGCTAACAAATAACAGTATCTCATTATCAGGTAGGCATGAACTGATGCTTGGGAACACCTTCATTACCCAAAATAGTGCTAGGCCTCCAAAAAAAGAAGTTCCTCCTCAGGTCTCTCCATTTCTTTCTGCCCTCAGTTAAACTTTTAGTCTTTTTCCTTAAGTAATATATTTTCAGATATCATGTTTTTTGACAAGTAATATGTAAATTCATGTTTTGTGTGGAAAACTAAAGAAAAAAGCTAGGCTTATTACTGAATCTCGTGTTGCTGGTCTTACTATAATAGTTAGGCTAGTTGTATGACTAAATGAATAAAAACTTGAGGCACTCTTTTCATTCACTGGTGACATTTCCTATAAGAAAACTCTATCGTTCACATACCCAGTATGCTCTATGATTGACCTTATGTCTTTCTAATGGCTTGTACAGGAGTTTAATCGCCGTGTTGTAGAGGGCTTTCAAGTTACCCCACTTTGGCATCAAGGAAGTATTCGCGATGACGGGAGGTACTAATTTCTTGAAAAGTTTCTTGTGTTGTTTCCAATATTCGTATTGTCTTGAAACAGAGTGTAGCAGAAATCAATTTCAGCAGCATTTTTTGCTTCATGTTGTTATGATACTCTTTGGGTATTAAGTATTTCATCTCACCTTCTTAGGCTACTTAATTCTACATTATGTAAAGAGTTTGATATACTGTTTCTCCTTTTAGTTTCCCTCACTCGAGAAGCGGGGAATTTTTTGTGCTTTGCTTCTTTTCTTGGAGAAGATATGTTTTTTCAGTTCAATACTAAGATGGTGCTGGATTTGACAACCCTAGGATCTTGTATTCAACACTTGATAACAAGCATATCAAGGTTGTAGCAGCTACACTGTTGCACAAAGCAAGGATCTTACTGTACATCTGAATGGACCAGAATGGAGTTTTCATTGTAGTTGTCACTAGTGAATTATAACTCGTATTATCTTCTTTTGATGGCTTTTACGTCACCTTTATTTTAGAGTTTAGAGAACCAATTATTGTGTCTTATACCTGCATCATAGAGCTGTATCAATCAGTTCTCTGTTAAGAGATGTATAGCTCCTTCTCAAAAGAGCTGTATTGTCGTCTTGTAATAGCATTCTCTTGAGCAGCTCTTTTGCTTTAATGTTGTATAATGTATGCTACCATGCTATTAGCATTAGTTATTAGCAAACAATTGCGGCTGTCTTTCTTTTCAAGCAAAGTTCTCCTTTCAAGCATCAAACAAGTTTTGTGAACCTTACCTGAAAAAAAAAGTTTCTTAAAACCTGTGGATTGCCTTACCCATCTCTCAAAGAGCAATCTCTGGTCCTAGGCTTCTCTCACATTTGAAGGATATCTGGCCTTTATTATCTTGTATTAAGGTAGATTAAGTCCTAATATACTTTCTGCTCAAAGTTTGGGAAGAAAAAGAAATAGATTTGTATGTTATTTTTTGTACGGTCATCATATAGGTGCTGATCAATTGACATGACTCAACTTGACAGGACAGATTATACTGAAATTGTGAAAACTGCTAGCTGGGAGTATAGCACGCGGCCCATTTATGGATGGGGTGACGTTAACTCAAAGCAGAAGTCCACAGCAGGATGGCCTGCTGCTTTTCCTGTATTTGAACCGCATTGGCAAATATGCATGGCAGCTGGACTTTCAACAGGTAATATCTACTTCCTCCCTTTAAAAAAGATTGACACTATTTCCTTATTAGTCTGTTCCAAAAAGATGGACACCTTTCAATATTTTCTTAATAAGAAGCATTTATAGCCACACAAATGCTGGCATATTTCAGACCACAAGTTTCTAAAGTTTTACAGCCACACAATGCTATGGCTTATTTAAGACCAAATATCTTAAAAGTCTTCCCTTCTTTATTAAAGTTTGTGCCAAGTCAAACTAGGACTATCTTTTTGAAACGGAGGGAGTAATTCTTTCCCCAACTTTTCAGTTAAGGTTTAGCTTATCAAGAATTTCTCTGCTCATATTGTAGGCATATAAATTTTATTGGAATTAAATCCGTAAAAAAATTTGGACTATATTTTAAATTCAAGATATATTAGTTCAAATAAATTTATTGGGCTATATAATTAGATTAGTTATGTAAGTCCAACATACAAACAACAACAACAACAACCCAGTATAATCCCACTAGTGGGGTCTGGGGAGGGTAGTGTGTACGCAGACCTTACCCCTACCCTGGGGTAGAGAGGCTGTTTCCAATAGACCCTCAGCTCCCTCCCTCCAAGAACTCCCCACCTTGCTCTTGGGGTGACTCGAACTCACAACCTTTTGGTTGGAAGTGGAGGGCGCTCACCACTAGAGCAACCCACTCTTGTCATGTAAGTCCAACATATATGGATTAAATAAATAAGTCTTAATCCATTGGGCTAGCTCATTTAATTGGGATAAAGTGATGAGCCCACTTTATTAAGCCCAAGATATCATCTTCCTAGAGGTCCAGTTTTGGTGCCACGTGTCAAATGACGTGGCACACCAAATCAAACAAAAGAACCAATGGGATCATGCCGCGTGTCAAAATGACAAGGCATGCCAAGTCACATTGAAAGGCCAATGAAATCGCGCCACTTGTGCAAGTGACATGTTCTGGCCAATCAAATACGGCCTTGTCACACTTCAATTTGATTGGTCGGAAAGAGTTTGTCCTTATCATAACTCTTCCCTCCCACAACTATAAATAGGGGTATTCATAACCCAGAAAAGAGACCCGAAGTTATAACAAGAAGCAAGAGAGAGCTCGTGGATCAAACGCCGCAAATTTCTCTACAAGTTTCAAGCTTCAAGCAATCAAGTTCAAGTTCAAGAAATCAAGTTCAAGCTCAAGAACGAAGAACAAATCAAGTTCAAGTTCAAGCGATCAAGCTCAAGCTCAACAACGAAGAACAAATCAAGATTCAAGGAGTACGAGTTCAAATCAAAGTTCGTGCTAGTTGAATTCAAGATCATCGTTCGTGGCAACTACATGTTCAAGATCAAGTTCAAGAGCCCTTGAATTTATTTACTATTGGAAAGAAGAATCAGAGAATTCATAGAGATTTTAACACTCAAATATTTAAAATCAAATACTACAAATGTTGCAATATTTTTTAGTCTCGATTATTTTTTCCTGACTTAATTTATTGTCTACACATATCATTTCATGGGGTTCTCTGTTGTATGAGTTGGAAGTTCTTCATTAATCTAAACTCATAATTTTTTCAGTCTGATCTCTTGGCCCCAGTTTGGACTTATAAGGTCCTATACGCCTCTTTACATCCTCCTTTTCGGTCCTCCAATTTTTCATTTCTACCAAGTCATCAGGATTAATACGAGAACCTGGATCTTTATGATCTTTTTATCTAAATTGTGATCTCCGATAACCACGTGACGGATATGCTATTGTGAAATCAGATTTGATCATTTGACTATTTCTTTTTGAACTATATACTAGCTGGGTTAAAAGTAGAACTCTTTCTTTTGAAAAGCATTTCAAGTCCATTTAGGGTCACCCTCGGACCCTATTGAGAGTCGCAGAACTGTAGGATTGGTATTTGACACTTATAAAATAAGAAATAAAAGAAGGTTGGTATTTTGGACTATGCTTTAGAAACCAGATCCATATTTCATGTACTTTAACGATTAGAGTTGAAATGCAAATATTTATCAGCTACAAAGTTGAGTGCAATGTGTTGTTATTTGTTTGATAAACATAAAAAGGAATAAGAGGAAGTACCTAATCATGATCTCTTCTGCCAGGCTGGATAGAGTGGGATGGTCAGCGGTATGAGTTTCAAAATGCTCCTTCGTACTCTGAAAAGAACTGGGGTGGTGCCTTCCCAAGAAAGTGGTTTTGGGTACCTCTTACCTCCTTGGCATCTCACTTTGCAGAATATATTCAATTATTTGCAGCTTCTTGTTTGTATCCAACTTTGCTTAAGAATTGTGAACCATTATGTATATCGTGTCTACTTTTTTCTTTCTTTCTTTTGGATCACTAGTTTTGGGATCAGATATTTGGCATTCAGGGTATACCCTCCATGAAATTTCTGAGAGGTAAACTCGGCTGAAGAATCAATGAACTATTTGTTATTCAATTAGCCAGTGTGTCAACTTAGATCTCCTATGTTCTCTTGAAATTTGGAAGGGAAAAGAAAAAAGAAGTGTAGGTGTGAGGCTGAACAGACTAATATGCAAAGAACACAATTAGTTGCTCATCAAACTTGTCGTAAATGACATTCTTTAGTACTGGAACTGCAATGCATCATTATTTTCCTTTCTCAGTTTGCATCCAATCTTTTTAATTACAGGTGCAATGCAGTGTCTTTGAAGGTGCAATTGGAGATGTTGCTTTGACTGCTGGTGGTGGATTGAGGCAACTTCCTGGATTGAGTCAGACTTTCGAAAATGCTGCTTTGGTACTTCCTTTTCTTCATTGGTTACCAGTTTTATTCGAACTTGATTTGAGCAATGCATTTAGACGGATAGTAATTCATGCTGTATCTTGAAAGCTTCTACTTTGCTAGTTTTGGCTTCACTATGTAATTTCACTGCCTTTATTAATCCTTATCTTTTACAAATCTTGCAGATAGGAATTCACTATGGAGGTATTTTCTATGAATTTGTTCCATGGAATGCTAGCGTTAGTTGGGAAATTGCTCAATGGGGTAAATGGCATATACTTGGGGAGAATGAGACACATACAGTAAGTATGCATTTTCAGAATATAACTCCTTTCCGATATCTTGCGTCAGTGCTGAAGCCAATGTAGCTATTGGTTTGTCTGTACCAAATGAAATTAATGCCCTATTAAAGACCTGAATTTCATTAATTAGCGGGAAGCTGATTTTAGCGTGTTTGTGGTAGATGCATTAGATACCTAATTTGGATATGTGATTTGAACAGGTAGAACTGGAAGCAACGGTGGAAGATCCTGGTACCACATTACGCGCTCCCACAGATGAGATGGGTCTCGCTCCTGCATGTAGAGACACTTGTTTCGGTGATCTAAGACTGCAATTGCGGGAACGTAAGAGTAATGGAAGTAAAGGAAAGGTACATGTTATTTTGGGGCATACTTACCATATTTGGAAGTTAAAGTAGAGATGCATGAATTTTTTAGGGGTCGTTTAGTTTGGGGATAAGAAAACTTGTTTCCATATAATTATAAAAAAACTTAATCTCCAACTCTGTAGTAGAATACCTGAAACCAGATTCCTGTATTACGAATGTCGATATAACTTATATTTGAATTTGTGCTATTTTATAAAATGCAGAATAAGAATACTTGTATTAACAATAGTGGATAAGAATATTTAAAGACTAAAATGCCCTTAAATTAGGAAATTTCTATATAACAATACATGTATTGTTATTCACCGCAAAAGAGTCTTGCATTATTATTTATCACATAATTTCTTGCATTACTATTCACTACATACCAGATCTCTACAATTCATATCGTCCACTTCATCTGCTTGCTAAGCTTGTCTATGACTTTTATTTTTGTTAAATTTTGGGGATATTTTCCTTTCACCCAAATTACTTAGCTTGACATTTCTGTTTTGCGATGTTCAGTTTTTTACTCGATATAATTCCACATTGGACAGTTCTATGGCCCAATTTGTTAAGCAAACAATTCAAATATATTAAAGAATGATAACGCTACATATATTACTTTGGTGGTCTGCTCTACCAATTAACGTATTGCAGTTAAGGTAAATAACTCCTTACCCTCCAACCACTAAAATTTCACCTGTTAAAAGAGTACCTTAGTTTGTCCACTGGTGCAATAGAAAGAGATTTGAAAATGTAAATTTTATGGTACAGTTTTGATGCAAACAAAATGGCGGATATCGTCCTATCTCATAACTTCTTTACGTCATATTTTGATCCAGTTGTCAGCCAACAGTTTTGCTCTACTTCAACATTAATCGCTTTTCAATGACATTGTTGCTGTTTTGTAGGTTATTTTGGATGTTAGAAGCAATATGGCAGGTCTAGAAGTTGGGGGAGGACCATGGTTCAACACATGGAAGGGAAAAGCACATATGCCAGAAATTGTTACTCGAGCTATTAACGTTCCTGTGGATTTGGATGGTATATTCGGCTTCACTCCATTTCTCAAACCTCCTGGCCTGTAAGCAACGCAAAAGGCTATAGTTTGTTCTTGATTACATTTTGTAAATAAATAGCATAATCTTGCCTTTTGAGTATTGACCAAAATTAAAGGAAAAGAATTTGCGGTTGCAGGTGATTTTATTTATATATTATATTGTGGTGTCTAGGCACACTTCGATTAAAACATATGTAATCTTGTCCATTACGGTGGGAGCAGATGGGCTCAAGTCAAGTACTGTAGGTGGAATTCGAACGTTAAAGTTTCGGATTGTTACTCTTATGCTTCAACAACTAAGTTATCTTTTTGGAGTCAATTGTGCATGATTCTTCGAACCTGGTTCATTAGTACTCGGTAAGTCTCATAGACTATCTCAAAAGTGAGACAAGAAAAAAGATGCATACTGCATAATTCATAATCTCCTAAGAATGAAATTGTATGCGTATCTAAAACATTCATCATTTGATATTTCATCATATAGAGCGAAACTATATGTACGAAACATATAACATTCCATTTGTAACCATAAGCTATCAAATCATGTGGATGCACCAAACTTTTATTTGTCCCTTAAAACATAGCATGCATTATCATCATTATAAAAGATATGGAAAAAGATTCAAAACATGGTGAAAAAGATTTCAGGAAAAACTAAAAAAGTTTTCCGGAAAGACGTTTTCAACCTAACGTCGTCAGAAAAAAATTCTCTTTCTACGAAAACTGAAAAACACCTCTGTTATGAGAAAAGAAGTTAGTGGGCGTTTGGACATAAGAATTGTAAAATTCCAAAATAGGAGGAAAATATTTTTCAAGTGAAAATGGTATTTGAAATTTAGAGTTGTGTTTGGACATGAATATAATTTTGAGTTGTTTTTGAAGTTTTGTGAGTGATTTTAGTGAAAATTTTGAAAAACAGCTTTTTGGAGTTTTTCAAATTTTCGAAGATTTCCAAAATGCATCTTCAAGTGAAAATTAGAAAATTTATGAACAAGTGCTGATTTCGAAAAAAAGTGAATTTTTTTTAGGAAAAAGGTAAAAATTTCTTATGTCCAAACGGGCTCTTAGTCTGTGTAATAAGAAATAGTACCTCTTTTCAAATGAAACCATACAAAGATAATGAAAAAGATAAAAGAGTACTCACGGGTAAGAGTACTCATGGGTAAACAGTTTGGCGCTCACCATGGGACATAGATAATCATGTAATTGAATTTATCCCTGCATCTATTACTAACTTGTTTGATTCTTTGTTCTTAGCAAAAATCATTAAAAATGGCAGATAATGATGTCAACAACACATACAATATTGAGGCCCAAGGAAATCAGCCTCACCACGAAGATTCCATCAGTGATACCCGTAACGAGGGGAACGAGGCCACGCCGGTTCACGGTGAGCAAAATCCACGACATGTTCGAGAGGCAACCCCTGACGATGCTGAAGATGAGCACGTCGTTGAAACAATAAGGATTCTGAGGGAACAACAAATGGGCCATCTTTCGTGGTAGGATCAGGTCATGACGAAATTAAAGCAGGCGTTGTCGGGTGCTTCCAATAATGCGAATGGACAAGGTGCAGTTTCTCCCGGTGCTCCCCCGAATCAAACAATGTAGAGGGTCGATAACAACACCCCAAGGGGCGAAGTCGTCTTTGACAGGGCCGGGGGGAACAATGGCGGATCCGGTAACAATAATGAGAATGATTCTTTTAAAACCGAACTCATGCGGTTTAGGAGGGAGATAAAGGACCGAATGGATCAAATTCCGGGCGCACCACCGGCGCTGAAAGGATCAGACTAAAATAAGTACACACAATTGTCGTTCAAACCAAGCGCGACATCAGAATCGACCCCGAAGCGATTTAAAATGCCAGACGTGCAAAGTATGGTAAGACTTCAGATCCTCAGGAGCACATCACCACATATACAACGGCAGTGAAGGGGAACAATTTAGCTCCCCATGAGATTGAGTCAGTATTAACTGAAGAAATTCAGGGAGACTCTTACGAAGGAAGTCCTGACATGGTATTCGCTTTTGCCCGAGTACTCCATAGACTTCTTTGAGATACTCACAGACTCTTTCATCAAGACCCATTCCAGGGCCAGAAAGGTACAGGCTCGAAAGACCGACATATTCAGGATTGCACAAGGAGAATCCGCATTGCTGTGGGAGTTTGTGACCAGATTCCAGAAGGAAAGGATGTTGCTACCGATCGTACCGGACGAATGGGAAACTGAAGCATTCACCAAGGGTCTGAATCCGACAAGTTCAGACGCTTCCCAGAAATTGAAAAAACGTTTGCTCGAGTTTCAGGCAACAACAAGGGCGGATGTTCACAACCGGTACAAGTCAAAGATAAGGATTGAGGATGATCAGCTCGGTTTCCCGGCATCGGCCAAGGGTCAGGATCGGGAGAAGAATAAGGAGAAATCAAAAGATAATTTCGGCACAGATTGACGGTCTTCAATGGGTCGATTTTTGCCCTATGAACGGGCCGAAGGACGCAACAGAGGTTTCGGGTCAGCGGATAGATTCGCTACCCCAAGATTTTCGAATACAACTTCAACATCAGCGTAGTGGGGCTGATGTCGGCTATTAGGAACATTAAATAAGCACGATTCCTGAAGTCAATGAGATCCGATCCCAGCCAAAGTGATCCTAATTTGTTGTGCGAATACTACGGGACAAACGGTCACCAGACTGGGGGCTACCGACATCTGCGTGAAGAGGTGGCGACATTGCTGAAAAATGGCCATCTCAGAGAATATTTGAGTGATCGGGCTAAAAACAATTACGGCCGCAGTCGCGATAACGCGGAATCTTCAAAAGCAGGAGAGGATCCTCCGCATTTGACGATCAATATGATTTCGGGGGGAACAAGATTAATGGTGTGACATTTTTGGCGGCAAAAAAGACAAAGGTGTCGGTAACACACAACAAGGGACTCCGGGAAGTCGTCGAGGACGAAATTACTTTCACGGAGGAAGACGCATACGGACTGTTGCTACCGCATAACGACTCCCTGGTAATCTCTCTAAATGTATTAGATTTTAAAATTAAACGTGTTCTGGTACACCCAGGAAGTTTGGCTAATATTATCCAGTGGAGAGTAGTGGAGCAAGCTAAGCTCACCGGAAGTATCATTCCGGCCATGAAACTTCTCGCCGAGATTAATCTGTCAAGCGTGACAACCCGGGGAGAGATCCTGCTGCCCACGAATGCCGAGGGGGTGATGAAGACGACCCTTTTCGAGGTAGTGAACGTCGATATGGGTTACAATATTATCCCGGGGAGGCCATGGTTGCACGAGATAAAGGTTGTGCCATCAATATATCATCAGTTGTTGAAATTCCCAACTCTCGAGGAAGTTAAACAAATAAGAGGTGACCAACCGGCAGCAAGGGAGATGAATGCAATATCAATTTTCAGTAGCAAAGGGAAGGAGCATTCGACATAGCAATTACAGGAACCTGTGCCTGCTCTCGAGCCGAGCAAAGTCAACCAGGGGAGGAGTCATCGGAATCTTATCAGGTACCAAAATATTTTCAGGTACCAGAAGAAACGGACGCAACAAAATCCACGGCGGAAGAACTTGAACAAGTCGCATTGTTCGAAAAATTCTTGGAGAGAAAGTTCCACTTGGGGACAGGACTATACCCTAAAATCAGGTATGGATTTATTGAATTTCTCAAACTTAATGTCGATTGTCTTTCGTGGTCACAAGCGGATATGACAGGTATCCCGCCGGAAGTGGCTGTGCACAAACTAAGCCTGGATCCTAACTTCCCTCCAGTAAGACAGAAAAAACATCCTATTGGTGAGTTCAAGAATAATCTAGTCAATGAAGAGGTAACTCGCTTGCTTGATATTGGTTCAATCTGAGAGGTAAAGTATATTGACTGGCTAGCTAACGTAGTAGTAATTCCGAAAAAGAATAATAAATTTCGCATGTCCGTAGACTATAAGTACTTAAATAAGGAATGCCCAAAAGACTCGTTCCCATTTCCAAACATTGATCAAATAATTGATGCGACGGTCGGGCAAGAGTTAATGACTTTCCTCGATGCTTACTTCGGGTACAACCAAATCAAGATGAACCCGGAGGATCAGGAAAAAACTCCGTTCATCACAAACCTCGGCACATATTGTTACAATGTGATGCCCTTCGGGCTAAAAAACGCCGGAGCCACTTATCAACAGCTCGTAAACAAAATGTTTGAGAAACAAATAGGGAAAACTATGGAAGTTTACATAGATGATATGCTTGTTAAGTCTTTGAACGCAGGTGATCATCTTAAACACTTGCAAAAAACTTTTGACATCTTAAGGAAGCATAACATGAAGCTTAACCCCGAGAAGTGTGCGTTCGGGGTCAGCCCTGGTAAGTTCCTGGGATTCCTGGTGTCACAAAGGGGGACCGAGGTTAACCCCGATAAAATCAAAGCCATCGAAGACATCCCAGACCAGCTATCAAGTGTAAAAGAGGTTCAAAGGCTAACAGAGAGATTGAGCGCTTTGAGCATATTTATTTCACGATCTTCGAATTGCACTTCTCAAAAAGAAGAATAACTTTGAGTGGACACCAGAATGCTAGCAGGCTTTGAAGGATCTGAAAAAGTATTTGTCAAGTCCTCTATTACTGTCAAAATCGGAGGAAGGCGAACAACTACTAATCTACTTAGCAGTCTCGGAGGTTGCG
>AWOL01S0007998.1:275380-309075 GCA_000715115.1 Nicotiana otophora | reverse complement strand
GAAGTATATTGACTGGCTAGCTAACGTAGTAGTAATTCCGAAAAAGAATAATAAATTTCGCATGTCCGTAGACTATAAGTACTTAAATAAGGAATGCCCAAAAGACTCGTTCCCATTTCCAAACATTGATCAAATAATTGATGCGACGGTCGGGCAAGAGTTAATGACTTTCCTCGATGCTTACTTCGGGTACAACCAAATCAAGATGAACCCGGAGGATCAGGAAAAAACTCCGTTCATCACAAACCTCGGCACATATTGTTACAATGTGATGCCCTTCGGGCTAAAAAACGCCGGAGCCACTTATCAACAGCTCGTAAACAAAATGTTTGAGAAACAAATAGGGAAAACTATGGAAGTTTACATAGATGATATGCTTGTTAAGTCTTTGAACGCAGGTGATCATCTTAAACACTTGCAAAAAACTTTTGACATCTTAAGGAAGCATAACATGAAGCTTAACCCCGAGAAGTGTGCGTTCGGGGTCAGCCCTGGTAAGTTCCTGGGATTCCTGGTGTCACAAAGGGGGACCGAGGTTAACCCCGATAAAATCAAAGCCATCGAAGACATCCCAGACCAGCTATCAAGTGTAAAAGAGGTTCAAAGGCTAACAGAGAGATTGAGCGCTTTGAGCATATTTATTTCACGATCTTCGAATTGCACTTCTCAAAAAGAAGAATAACTTTGAGTGGACACCAGAATGCTAGCAGGCTTTGAAGGATCTGAAAAAGTATTTGTCAAGTCCTCTATTACTGTCAAAATCGGAGGAAGGCGAACAACTACTAATCTACTTAGCAGTCTCGGAGGTTGCGGTAAGTGTTGTTTTAGTCCGTGAGGACGAAGGTACGGAATCTCCTATTTATTACGTTAGTAAAATTTTAACGGGAGCAGAAACTCGCTACCCACATCTAGAAAAATTGTCCTTAGTTCTCGTAGTCAACGCTCGAAAGCTTAGGCCTTATTTCCAATATCATCTGATAGCCACGGCGAACACTTTTCCCTTGCGGAATATTCATCACAAACCCGAACTTTCGAGTAGGCTGGCCAAGTGGGCCGTTAAAATGATTGAATTTGACATAGAATATAAGCCTAGAAGTGCGATTAGGTCACAAGTCTTGGCCGACTTTGTGACTGATTTCAGTCTGGAACTATTACCTTTAGCTACCAAAGAAGCAGTAATGGTGTTAGAGTCAACATCAGGAATTTGGACCCTATTCACGGACGGATTTTCCAACGTGAAGGGGTCGGGGCTCGGCATAGTACTGACCATGCCTTCGGGAGAAACCCTAAGGCAGGCCATAAGAACTGTTCCTATGACTAACAATGAAGCGGAGTATGAAGCTTTAATTGATTGCAGGGCTCGAATTGGCCCTGGGATTGGACTCCGAGGTCATAGAAATCAAATGTGACTCTAGCTGGTGGTAAATCAGGTCTACGAGATCTTCGAAACCAAAGAGGAACGCATGCAACAATACGTGATGAAGGTCCAGACTCTGCTTGCTCGGTTCCGAGAGTGGTCAATTACACATATCCTGAGGGAAGAGAATGTAGAAGCAGATGCACTAGCTAACCTTGGATCATCCACAAAGATGAAGGGATCAGACTTATGGTAGTACAACTTATGCATTCGGTATTGGATGCAGATAGCTATTACGAGGTAAACACGACTAATTTGGTCTGTGATTGGAGAAATGAGATTATTAACTACCTCGAGCACGGGAAATTGCCTGAAGATCATAAGGCATCTCGGGCACTGTTGATACTCAATTTTTGCCCTCATATTTTCTCAAATAGTATATATACCTTCAAAACATCATTTTTGCATCATTATTTAGCTTACAAATCTATACGAGCATTTTTTATAATTTTCCATAATTTTTAGAGCTTTTAAATTGATTTTCATGTACTTAAATTATAATTATTAATTACTCCTTCAAATTATTTTGTGATAACTTAGTTACCTAAAATTATTATTTGTACCTATAATACATGTTTCAAATATATTTACTTCATTTTATATAATTACATTAGCAATGTTTAAGCTATTTGCACAATTTTGCAGTAATAGCCTATACTCATCCATAATTGCTTTTTATTTATGTTATTTATGTCAAAATAGTATTTTATATTTTTATAACACTAAATCATTATTTTTAATCATTTTAGTGCATAAATAATATTTTTTATTTATTTATTAATCATTTTTATAAATTATTTTAAATAAATTTTGCATATTTAAATAGTAGCCCAGATTTAAACCAATTTTCGGACCAAAATGGCCCAGCACCTTAGCCTAATAGACCCCAAGCCCAAACCAGACGACCCTTGTAACCAACCCGGTCGCGACCCGGTTAATAACCCGCCCCACTTCCCCGTTCGATCTTGGCCATTGATCTTAAATGATCAACGACCCATAATTAACCTACTATTTCCTTATATCCCCAAACCCCAAACCCTATAGACAAATCCCCACCCCGCCGCCTCTGTATCCTCACACACTCTCATCTCTCAAACTTAAATCCTAGCCGTCCTCACTCAAATCTCAGCCCCAATCCGACATTACATGGAAATCATCCATGATTTCTTTCCTTTCTTGCATACGTGGAGTTACTTACCATCTTTTGAATGCTACAAGTACTGGTTACTTGATTTTTTATGGAAGATGAGTCATTGTGTTCGTTTGATTCCGATTCTGTATCATCTTCATATTTATGACCTGATACACTAACTATCAGACCCCTTGGCTTCGATTCAATGAGATTTTTGCCATTTTTGTTCCCCGTCTAAACTAGGGTTTTCTGGATTTGCCCTAGAACTGATTCTAATTGATTTTGCATGCCATATTTTTCTTATTTTGTGTTTAATTTGCTGTATTTCCTTATTTTATGTATTAATATTTAACTACCCCTCCCCATTCCTTTTGGAGGGGGACCTTTAATCGTGAGATCCACTAAAATTGAGGCTATTACTCTATTGTTCTTTCATTCTCTGTTCTATACTTTAGTTCTTGGCCGGCTGAAAGCCAAGGCCACCGAAATTCGATCTTTAATCTTTGTTGGTGCAAGCACTGCCCGGGATTCATTTGAAGCTCTTGGGAACTTTGGCGCACTAAGATTCTGGGTTCTTGCTCTTTCTTGATATTCAGAATATTGTGAAATTTGTTCTTTCTTGTTGTTTGTTTAACTGGTAAGTCTCTTGGCTTTACGATTTCATTCTTTTGTGTTTATGCCTTGCATATTCATGCCTCTGAACTTCATGACTTAATATGTTAGCATTTGAACCTGTTTTGTAATCTGAACTTTCCTAACACCCGAGTTTACCTAATGCTGCCAGTTCTGAGACATGTTTATGTCTGATTTGAATAATTTGGACTCTCTTAAGTTGGTTTAGCTAATGGGTTCTGGGCTACTTCTGTGTGTAAACTTGTTAGTTTTACACTTGTTTTAAACCTCTTTAATATTTATTTTTACCTAAAGCAGCCATTTCTGAGATATGTTATTTGTTTATGCCTAATTTGAATAATTTGGACCCTCTTAAGTTAGTTTAGCTAATGTATTGGTGCCTGAATATTCACATTTGTTGTTGGGCGTGAATATGCTTTCCTGCTTTGTTCTGAATCTCTGTAATGAATGCCTCACATCTGTAATGTGTTATAACCTATGTTAAGACCTTCACCATTAACTATGACTTGCTCCCTTGTTAATATGTACCTCAGAATGTCTTTGGCTCACTTGATTCCTTATCCCTTCAGTGATTATTTGAGACTTTAGGGTAGTTATCATAATTTGTGTTTCCCTACCATGTTTGATACTGTTTTGTTTCATGATGTGAGTTAACATGCCTTTCTTTTGATACTGGGATGGATACTTAGCATAATTTAGACCTTTAAGCTTTAAACCTTTTAAGTTAGTGCCCTACTTAAACTTGTTTAGTATTATGCACCTTTGTATGATAATCTTGTTAATCTTGCAAACTTGTTTCTCCCCTAACTCTTTCAATACGCTTCTGCCAATGTGTTATTTTTGCTAAGTGTTGAACCTGTTTCTAAGTCTTGCTGACCTTCTTGATTAGCTATTCTGTGTTCTCAACTTTTCTATGTCTACTTTTAAACTATAAGTGTATTTCCACAACTTCTATCCCTTAACCATTTTCCACTCACTTTCATTTGTTACCTATGCTATTATGAACCTATCATTCTTGGTCGGCTGAAAGTCAAGGCCACCAAGACTCTTACTATTGACCTCCCTAGTGTGAGCACTGCTCGGGGTCTATTTGAGACCCTTGTGAACTCTGATATACTAGGACTTGGGGTCTTTTGGCCACTCTCTTCACTTCTAATACCTGAGCTTTCCCTGACACTCAGTTCTTCCCTCATTCTATCTTTTGAACATGCAAGCTGTTTTGTTAAATGATTTCTGGGTAACTCGATGTTTGGTCATGTGGTCAATCTGTGGCTATCTTGTTTTGGCTTGGGTTCCTCTGTGATTTCTGGGTTGTACTGATGGATATAGTTCCCTGTTAATCTGGGTGCGCTACATTGGTGAAGAAAGAGTTTTGTTGAAGGCCCAGACAATGCTGGGTATTTCTTTTGGTTCTGTTATAGGTCCGCTGTTATTGTTTGTATAATCACTTGTAACTACATTCATTACTGGGCCTGTAATAGCTTTGTAATGAATAATTGGGGGTGTTAGTAAAAATGAGGAAGGGATGGATTCTTAATGTTTGTGTAAAAGGGGTAGACAACATGCCTATAGGACTCATTGATTCGCTTGTTATATGTGCCGTTCAATTTATATATGCACTGTAGAAACCATGCCATTAGAATGAACACATACACACACATTGTCTGTTGGAAAACATGAATTCAAAAGCTGCAATTATTCTTACTGCTACGTGTTACTAGAAAACCTGTCTATAGGAACAAATGTCAATGAACTTTCTTTCAATTCATTTTAGCATATTCATTATAAATCATGCCAATAGGATTTTGATCACCTCATTTGCTATTATCTCGTACTGTTCACTAGAAACCATGCCTATATAATTTTAATCATCTCATTCTTTACTGTATCACACTGTTCACCTAGAAAACATGTCTATAGGGTTGAGTGCAATGATAAAATCAGCTCCAAGTGCTAAACATTAGAGATCTTGTCTATAGGACAACACTGTTTCGTCTTAATAAGTGCCAATGCTGCACCTCTCAATATGGTTTATTATGCACTTCTGGGATCTTCCCAATGGTCCTTTAATTATTCCTTACTGCACGAGTCACCTAGACACAACAGGCTTAATAACCGAAAATCTGCAATTTCATTAATTAGCATGCAAATCGTATAATCCTGTCTATGAGCAACGCTTGGCCTCTGCAACTGTTTGCAAGCCCTGATTCCTTGTCACATAGAAATCATGTCTATAGGGATTTAAGTTTCTTAATTCTAAATTGCTTAACATGAAGTTTGTCTTGCGTGCATTTGTTGCTTTAAGTGTGGAGGCAAACTTGAACCTTAACTGCCTATATGTGAAGTCCAATGTGTTTTTGTATATAGCCTAGTTTTGACATTTCTGAGCAGCCTAAGTGAGGTCTAGAACCACCCAAATAGAGGTCCAATACCTCATGGACCATAGGTATAGGACAGGTAGTGCACACATAGGGTACGACTCAGAATTGAATTAGAACGCTTTTAGGTAACCACTTTAACATAGTAATCGGGTAGCAGGAGATGATAGTCTATGCCTGCTGAATAATATGAGCAACTCCTATCTAAAAGGAGTTGCGAAGTATTATTTATATTGCACGGGGTGATCCTTTAGGCTAAAAAACTTAGGATCCCCCTTTTCTCTTTATACACTTAGTCATCTAGTATAAACCGTTATAGTTGTATCCTTATAGTCCTTAAAATTTGTACCAATTCTCCTTGTGTTATATTGAAACTCTTTGACCTTTTATTCTCTTTGTTTATTTAATCATCTTGCCTAATTATAATACACATAGTCTTAAGTTCGGCCGGGACCCATAGTTGTGGACCTCGAAGAGTGCCTAACACCTTCTCTTTGAGGTAATTTGAGCCCTTACCCGATCTTTGTCATCATCCACGGACTTGCCCTTCTGGGCGGCTGTAGCCTTTTTGGTCATCGCTGAAAATATAACATATCGTTAGGAAAATGAATTCTTATATCGCACGATCTAAAATAAGAAGGGAGGGTAACATCCTATATGTCCTACATCCTCCTGTTTATAAGTGTGGTACACAACACACTCATAAACAAGAATCTACTAGACACGGTCTGTAGACAACCCTAGGATGGAACTGCTCTAATACCACTTTTGTCACGACCTGCTTCTTCATTTCTTTCTTACTAGAGGTTTGTCATGGAATACATTGGGTCAGTTGTACTCATACTATACTTTTATATTTCTTGTGCAGATACTGGTATTAGTCCCAGCAGTGCATGAAGCCATGCGCCAGCTCGGATCATTGCATACGGAGACTCGAGGTAGATCTGCTGGCGTCCGCAGACCTTGAGTCCCCTTTCTTTTCCCACTTTTACTGTTCATTTCTTTCGAAACAATTGTATTTATTTCAGACTTTGCTTGTAGACTTCTAGTTTCTTGTGTACTCGTGACTCCAGATTTCTGGGAGTAGATATTCTCACGTGATTTATATCAGTATTGTTTTAGACTGAGTTTCTATTTCTCGTTGTATATTATTATTGTGTTTATAATTGTTAAAACTGGATATTTAATTATTTCACGTCAGCTTGCCTAACAAGTGAATGTTAGGCGCCATCATGATGCCGAGGTTGGGATTCCGGGTTGTGATAGTGTGCAAATTGAATAAATCTTTGTATATACTCAAACAGGCAAGCAGACTATGGTATGAGAAATTGAATGCAACACTGTGCTATGGAGGATATACACATTCACTGATAGACTACTCATTATTTCACAAGAAGGATGACTCCTGAATAGTGTTTGTAGCTGTTTATATAAATGATGTTATTGTAACAGGCACTCATTAGGAGGAAATTGATTCATTGAAGGCTTTCTTGCATAAAACTTTCAAGATAAAAGATCTAGGAATACTACGCTATTTCTTGGGGTTGGAAGTGCTTTATAAGGATGATGGAGTTCTGATATCCGAGAGAAAGTTCACTATGGATCTCTTAAAAGAATTTGGTTGTACAAAATATTCTAACATGTCTTCGCCTCTGATCATTCTACTAGGTTGAGAGCAGATGAAGGTCCCGTGCTGCCAGACCTTTTAACTACAGAAAATTGATAGGGAAATTAAATTTCCTAACCAATAGAAGGCTTGCCACATCCTACAATGTGCAACATCTTAGAGCCCATAGAAGCACATTTTGAGAGTTGCATGCCAGGTCTACCGTGGCTAGAGTGGAGAGGTACCTTGGATAATGTTTCTAGCAGGGTTGTTTCATTTCTTAAAGCTAAGCGAATGGTTGAGAAGGATATGATGTGTATCTGACCTATGTGAGAGATGTTAGTATTGATACTTCTACTATCGAGTCAGTTCCGGTAGTGAGGGACTATTCAGATGTATTTCTGGCGGATCTTCCGGGCATGCCGCCCGATATAGATATTGACTTTGGCATTGATTTTTTACCGGGCACTCAGGCCATTTATATTCCACCTTATCGGATGTCCCCAACAGAGTTGAAAGAATTAAAGGAACAGTTGCAAGAATTGCTTGATAAGGGCTTCATTTGGCCCAGTTTGTCGCCTTGGAGTGCTCCTATCTTGTTTTTGAAGAAGAAGGATGGTTCTATACGAATGTGTATTGATTATCGCCAGTTGAGCAAGGTTACAGTGAAGAACATGTATCCCTTTCCACGTATTGATGACCTATCTGATCAACTTCAGGGTGCCAGAGTGTTCTTTAAGATCGACTTGCGCTCAGGCTATCATTAGTTGAAGATTCGGGAGCTAGATATCCTGACTACTGCTTTCAGGACTCGGTATGGTCATTACAAGTTCCTTGTGATGTTGTTTGGGCTGACCATAGCCCCAACAACATTCATGCACTTGATGAATAGTGTATTTCATCCCTATCTTGACTCCTTCGTCATTGTATTTATTAACGACATTCTGGTGTACTCTCGGAGTCGGGAGGATCATGAGCAGCACATGAGGACTGTATGCAAAATTTTTGAAGTGTGAATTCTGGCTAGATTCTGTGGCATTTTTAGGTCATGTAGTATTGAATGAGGGGATCAAGGTAGACCCGAAGAAGATTGAAGCAGTGAAGAGTTGTCCCAGACTATCCTCAGCTACGGAGATCCGGAGTTTTCTTGGCCTGACAGGGTATTACCGTCGATTTGTAGAGGGTTTCTCATCTATTGCTGCACCTATGGCCAGATTGACCCAGAGGGGTGCTCCGTTCAGGTGGACCGAGGAGTGTGAGGTAAGCTTTCAAAAGCTCAATACTGCTTTGACTACAGCCACAATATTAGTGTTGCATATTGGATCGGGGTTCTATACGGTGTATTGTGATGCGTCATACATTGGTCTAGTTGCGGTGTTGATGCAGGATGGTAGGGTGATCGCCTATTCATCTAGACAATTGAAGGTGCATGATAAGAATCATCCGGTCCACTACCTCGACTTAGCAGCTATTGTTCATGCCTTGAAGATCTAGCGGCACTATTTGTATGGTGTTCCTTGTGAGGTTTTCACCGATCACCGGAGTCTACAATATCTATTTAAACAGAAGGATCTTAACTTGCGGCAACAGAGACGGTTGGAGTTGCTTAAGGATTATAACATCACCATTCTCTATCATCCTGGGAAGGCCAATATAGTGGACGCTGCCTTGAGTCGCAAGGCGGAGAGTTTGGGTAGTTTAGCATATCTACCAGTAGCGAGAGGCCTTTAGCCTTGGATGTTCAGGCCTTGGCCAACCAGTTTGTCAGATTGGATGTTTCTGAGCCGAGCAGAGTTTTGGCTTGTGTGGTTTCTCAGTCTTCTCTTTATGATCAAATCAGGAAGCGTCAGTATGATGACCCCCATCTGTTTGTCCTTAAGGACACGGTTCAACACGGTGATTCCAAGGAAGTCATTATTTGAGATGATGATGTATTACGAATGCAGGGAAGGCTATGTGTGCCTAATGTAGATGGTTTATATGAGTTGATCCTCCAGGAGGCTCACAGTTTGCGGTACACCATTCATCTAGGTGCCGCGAAGAGGTATCAGGATTTGAGGCAGCACTATTGGGAGAGGCGGATGAAGAAGGACATAATGGAATATGTAGCTCTTTTCTTTAATTGTCAGCAGGTGAAGTATGAGCATCAATGACCGGGTGGAGTGCTTCAGAAGATGGAGATTCCAGAGTGGAAATGGGAGAAGATCACTATGGATTTTGTTGTTGGGCTCCCACGGACTCAGAGAAAGTTCGATGCGGTTTGGGTGATTATGGATAGATTGACCAAGTCAGCTTATTTCATTCTTGTGGTTACTACTTACTCTTCAGAGCATCTGGCTCAGGTTTACATTCTCGAGATTATCATGCTTCATGGCGTACCGGTATCTATAATCTCTGACCGAGGTACGCAGTTTATATCACAGTTCTAGAGAGTCATACAACGTGAGTTGCGCACTCGCGTGGAGTTGAGTATAACATTTCACCCTCAGACGGACGGATAGTCCAAGCGCAATATTGAGATATTGGAGGATATGCTTCGTGCGTGTGTGATTGATTTTGGGGGTGCTTGGGATCAGTTCTTGCTACTTGCGGAGTTTGCCTACAACAACAGTTATCAGTCGAACATTCATATGGTACCATATGAGGCTTTGACTGGTGGACGATGCAGGTCTCCAGTGGGTTGGTTCGAGCCGGGAGAGGCTAGGCTATTGGGTACAGACTTGGTTTAGGATGCCTTGGATAAAGTTAAATTGATTCAGGATCGACGTCGTACAGCCCAGTCCAGGTAGAAGAGTTATGCAGATCGGAAGGTTCGCGATGTTGCATTCATGGTTGGGGAGCGGGTTTTCCTCCGGTTTCTCCCATAAATGGTGTTATGAGGTTCGAAAAGAAGGGAAAGTTAAGCCCTAGGTACATCGGGCCTTTTGAGATTCTTGAGAGGGTTGAAGAGGTGGTTTACAGACTTGCACTACCACCCAGTGTCTCTGCAGTTCATCCAGTATTCCATGTTTCCATGCTCCGGAAGTAAAACAACGATTCCTCTCATGTCTTAGACTTCAGCTCAGCTTAGTTGGATAAGGACCTATCTTATGTCGAGGAGTCAGTGGCCATTTTGCACAGACATGTTCGAAAGTTGAGGTCGAAGAGCATCGCTTCAGTGAATGTTCAGTGCAAGGGTCATCCGGTCGAGGAGGTGACTTGGGAGACCGAGCATGATATGCGTCGCCGTTATCCTCATTAGTTCACCACTTCAGGTATGTCTCTATACTCGTTCGAGGATGAACATTTGTTTTAAGAGGGGGAGGATGTAATGACACGGCCGGTCGTTTTGAGAGTATTAGTCCCGAACCCCTATTTATTGCTCCCTCTACTTCAGTTAGTGGTTATGTAACTTGCCGGGAGGATTTATTTTTTATTTTGGAGTGAAATGGGACATATAGTCCAAAAAATGTAAGTTTAAGTCGTAGGAATTGACCGTAGTTCGAATTGTGTGAAGACGACTCCAGAATGGAGTTTTGACAGTTCCAATAGCTCCATAGGGTGATTTTGGTCTTAGGAGTGTGTTCGGCTATTGAATCGGAGGCCCGTAGGTCATTTTAGTGTCAATTGGCGAAAGTTGGAAATTTGATGAATTTTGAAAGCTGGGTTGGTTTTGGTGTAATCGTACCTGTGCAAGGATGACCGCAGGTGTGAGCTCACAGAAGCGAGCTAAGGAGCGCAAAATCAGGATATGAGGATGTGGCCAGGGATCGCAAGTGTGAGGGAAATGCCGCATATGCACTTGAAGTTCCGTAGAAGTGAAGAGTGAGCTGGGAGAGGGAGTCCGCAGAAACGGACAATGTTCGCAGGCGTGCACTAACAGGTGCGGCCTTTTGATCGCAGAAGCGAACCCAAGTGTTTTAAGTCAAGTCCGCACATGCGATGGAAATTTCGCAGGTGCGGCGTTCCAATCGAGTTTTGGCCGTATGCTATCATATACAATTGCACATGAGGGTTGTCTTTTACACCCCCACCGAACCTTCATTTCAAAAATCTCTAATTTCAGAGAATGGCTTTGTCAGGTCAACTGACATAACTTCTCGCAGCTTTTAGTCCTATTTAAAAGTAGGAAACACTCTACTCTAGTAAAATAAATCATACTGCATAAACCTTAGGTGAGCATTCGACAGTAATTAAAGAGCCTTGTTGTTACTTGAACCTTCGATAGGAAGTTTGTCTAATCTGAAAGTGATCATGTTTGCATAGATCATTTTCCCAATTGTCGCGGCCAACGCCTCGCTAGTGGTGTTCCTTGGTGCACTTACCCCACTTAGTATTTTCAACATGGTGTCCTTATGACTGTCAGAGCTTATTAATAGATCCATGATAGATATCTGTGCTGGACTTTTCTTCAACTGCTCTTCCACGAAATCTCTTTTTTTGACATTCTTTTCCAAAACTCAACGGCTTTTGGGTCTATTATGTTCCTCTTTGGAATTTGTTTGTCTCCCCGAGTTTCCTCAATTGACATCTTCAAGGGATTAGTATCTCCCAGACCTAGTCATACCATGGGCTGTGGCAAAGTCTGTCATTTTGGCCTTTCCCTTTTGCTGGTACGTCCATGGGACGGTTTTATACTCCCGATCTTCTTCGTCTCGAGTAGCAGCAGTAGGTTGTTGCGGATAGGTGTGAACTGTTATTATAGGCCTTAGTTTTACTGTAATGATTGGAGCCTTTTGAGGAGGGATCTTTGAGGCTTTTGATTTTTCCTATGGTGACAATTATTCCCTTTAGGTCATATTATTCGTCTAATGTGATATTGTTAGCTCCCTAGTTATGATGATTTGGCAGTGGTTTGCGATTAACATTAGGTGGTTCCAGAGTGCACCAAATGGCTCTGCTCTTAATCAGTGTTTTAATTTAATTTTTCAACTTGAAACAGTCTTCAGTATCCCAGGTACATTGGAATGATACTCACATTTCTTAGCAGCATCAAAATATTTGAAGGGATGTTCAGGAACTATTACCTCGATCGGGTGTATCAATCTTGCTCTTCTCAACCTTTCAAACAATTGAGCCAGAGGCTCAGCAATCAGGGTCTAAGTTCTAGGATCCCTCTCTTCAAAGTTAGGACGAGGGCGTGGTGCATAAACAAGTTGGTTTTGATGAGTAGTGGTTTGGACAGGAGCATTTGGCCGTTGTGGGTTTCGGTTGATGTTATCTCGGGGAGGATTGTATTTTGGTTGAGGGTGTTAATATGGATGGGTATTATAGACTGTAGCATAAGTGGGTGGTAGTGATTGGTTGTTTGGATAATAAGGGGTACTACCATGAGGTTGGTTGGGTTGCTAGTAAGGTACGACTACTGAGACCTCCTCCTTATTTTTCTTTCTGCTACAGATTGGCCCTGACTGGAGGGCCTCGCTGGCTGCTTGCAGTGCTGCCACGGATTGTACTTTACCAGATTTTATGCCCTCTTCTAGGAAATCTCCCATCTTGACCAGGTGGGGGAACTTTTGACCCATCATTACCATAATCTTTTCAAAGTATATTCCCTTCTAGGCTATGCTAAAATACTTGGTTAGGTCACTACCATCCAGCGGAGGTTGCGCCCTGGCAGCCTCCGACCTCTACCGTCGTGCATAATCTTGGAATGACTCAGATGGTTTTTTCTGCAGGTTCACCAGTGCAAATCGATCAAGAGTGATCTCTGTATTGAATCAAAAATGATTCATGAAGTCCCCCACCATATCTTGCCAAGTTCTCAAATTTCTCGGGTCTTGTCGAGTATACCAGGAGAGTGTTTTTCCCGTCAGACTTCTTATAAATAATTTTATCCTTAGCTTCCTATTCCTTCCCACTCTGACTAGCTTGTCACAATATGCCCTCAAATGTGCGTGAGGATCCCCTGTCCTATCAAAGATGTCGAACTTTGGGGGTTTGTACCCTGCTGGCATATCTATATGTGGATGAATACACAAATCTCCGTAGTCTAAACTTTCACTTCCCCGAGCAACTTGGAGACTCTTCATTTGTCTTCTCAACATTTGCAACTGCTCAGATACTGACTCTTATTCCTTACGCCTAGCTTCTCTTTTTATCTCTGTGTATTGATCAATCTAATAAGGCACTGTGACCGTGACAAGTGTCGTAAAGGTAGGTTTAGAAATGGCATATACCGGGGGAACGTACCACTCATAGGTGACGGTATGTGCCATAAGTATGTGTTGTTTAGTAGTGAAAGTGACTCCGTCATGAGGAAAGGTAGTTGCATTAGTCGTATAGGCGGGTAATTTGATGTCTGAGTGTATTGTGTTACATAAGGAGTGCGAATAGGGGGATTTGGTGGGTTAGCGCGGGTTACTGGAGGTATTACTTGAGTGGTGGGAGTTGAAGTTGAGGTGTTATTGTTTTGGCGTGATGTGGAAGGAAAGTGATCTGGAAGTAAACCCAAAGAATGGAATTTATGTGGCTTAGGAGGTGTTGTCACGGCCAGGTGCGCCAGTTCTGTGATATGCTGTACCTCCTCCCTTAAGGACTCCATTTTCTGGGCCATCCTGGCCACGTATTCATCATTCCTAGTGTTCTCCCGATCGCCCCGAGATGTTGGCTATGACCAGGGTATGTTCCATTAGGTCTTCAGCGGCTGACATCTTTCCCTTTGACCTTAGATTGTATGGTGGGTCTGCCAGTTTTGGTCGACACAAACCAACTTTCTTTTCTTTTTGGGGATAATAATAAGGCAAAAGAAAAAACAAGAAGAAAGAGAAGAAAAGGAACAAGATTTAGTTTCTTTATTTATGCGAGCATGAAATCGCACAGAGCAGATAATTCGTGCTTTATAGCTAGCGCATTCCTAGAATCTGCAGGGACCTCTCAGTGCCGGAGGTAGGCCTAGTTCGCTGATATTTGACAGAAATTTAGACTCAACACATTAGATATGAAGCAATTTGTTTTCATTGATAATTTGGACTGATACAAGTAGTAACAAGGGTTTCATCATTGTTTCACAGAACTGCATAGGCTTGGACAGCTCGCCCTTTAGGAAAGTAAAAGGGAAAACTAGGGGTAACAGTACAAAGTAGGAAAGAGGGGAAATCAGCCAACTCTAATAACCATCCCTTGAGTTGTTTCTTGTGCCCTTGTATTCTTCTGGATCCTCTTCCGGATCCTTCTCTCTGGATCTTGATCAAACTCCTCCTCATCATCGTTGAATTCAGACTCCTCCTTTCGATCTTCTTTTGGCTCTATTCTTGACTCTATCTGGATGTACTCCGCTACCCGATCATCATCTTCACCATCTGACGATGAATTGATGTGGTCACAAGATAATACGGTAGGATATCATGATAAATTTGCAAGGAAACCAATGCGTCCTCTAACTAGGTTATACCGTCTCTACTTGGGCGGGCCAGTTCTTCTTCTTCGTTAATTCAGACATAATACTCGGGAGTACACCATGAGTTTTGACCCATATGCATTGTCACTAGGTCATTTCACTCTTCTTGCAGTCTTCTTTTCCTGGGAATTAGGATTTGTCCATTGTACTCATCCTCGTACACGTCGTCCTTGTCCACAGAGGCACATCTTGGATTATCCCGAATTGTCCGAGGACCCATAAGGGTGAGTATGGCTAAATTCCTTCTAGTTCGATAAGCTCAAGGAAGTACTTCTGAGGAGTCCTTAAGATTGCCCTTTCATCTAACTAAGAGAGTTTCCAGTTGATCCATTCTCCTCTCAGATTGGTCAGTGTTTCCCTCTATGTTTCTTGCCCATGTGGGGATATCCATTGTCTCGTTGTTTCACTATGGCTGCAGATCATATTGCTGACACCCACGAAGTAGTCGATGGTGGCCTTTCACTGGAAGACATGTTCAGTAGCCGAGATCTGAAGCAGTAGGTTACAACCCATAAAGAAATCATACCCTCGTGCATATCGGACAAAGCTCTCAGCATCTCGGCTAACACCCTCAGGACAAGAGTAGTTTGAATATTTCCACGGAAGGTTGCCAGGACCAATGGTAGCAGGTTGATGTTGATATGGCCCATTCGCAGTGGGAAGACCAATAATCCCTATAGTGCCATTGCAAAAGTGATAGGCATGAGACTCTTCCTCATCTCCTAGTCATGTTGAAACTCCCCTGAATACCATTCTTAGCTTTCACGGTGCCCAAATCTGTCGAACATCTGGTCGAGGCTCAACAATCCATCCTCGATATTTCTGAGGCTTCTGTTATTAGTAATACCTAAGGAATCCAAGAATCGTTAACCGGGCATAGTAATGGCAATACTGGCTTTCTTCCGTTAAACGGCAGCTCTGTGAAACTTGTGACTTCTTTCAATATAGGTGTCAGCTCATAGTCGACAAATTTGGACACCACCTTAGCCGGATCCCAGAAATTTAACAACAGGAGAGTGAGCACCCTGTCTGCTCGGATGTTCATCGATGAAGTTAATGCCCTAGGTGCATCCGAACCTTGTCTTCGTGTTCCCGACAAATATTCTTCCACCGTTGCTTCAGCTTATGTGGTGCTCCCATTACCATGCTGATTTCAGGGATGTTGTGGTTGATTTTTATTTTTCTGAGGTGGGTAAAAGAAATATATTTGGGTAAGTGTTTGCTTCGGATCCTTAAGTGTCTTGTCATGTTTGTTTGTTTTTCCATAAAAATTGTGTCGTTGGGTGCATGATCCGTTGACATCAAGGTGGCTTCCTAACTGTGTGTCAATACCAAGGACCGAGTGGTGTCCCGGGTGCTGGTCAATAGAGGATCAGGAGTCAACATTTGTCCACTCTCCACCCTGCGGGAGTTGGGAATTCATTTGAGGGAAGTCAAGGAAAGCCACGTAAGGGTGAGAGCCTTTGATGGTTCACAAAAGGATGTTATTGGAGAAATTTATCTAGCTTTGCAAATCGAGCTGGTCGATTTTCCGGTGTTGTTCCATGTGATGGAAATCTCTTATTCCTACAATTTGCTGCTAGGAAGGCTCTAGATACATATGGCAGGGGCCGTGCCATCTACTTTGCACCAATGCATAAAATTTGAGTAGGGATGCCTTGAGATCATGGTTCACGACGAGTGGGGTCACTCCGCCTATCTGGAGTATGTTGTTCCATTCATTGAAGGGATGGACGTAGTTGTCTTCCACACTGTGAAAATCATGCAGACTACTAAGACGGAGAAGGCTGAACAAAATTTGGGAATGCAGTCACTGTATAAATCCAAGATGGCCATGAGGGAGATGATGAAATATGGATACAGGCTAGAACAGGGTTGGGAGCAAATTCAGATGGAATCACAGAGATAATTGAACACAATGGGCAGAAAGGTTAGGTTAACATAGGATATCAGCCTTCAGAAGGGAAAGCTTACACCGTTAGCTCAGGGAAAAACGTTTTTGTGCCAGAGCATATTACAAGTCGGGGACAAAGTTCATCACCCGAAGATGATATCATCGACGGGATGGGAAAGTTGTTCGTGAATACGAATGAAAAATATTGTGAAGGATTTGACATCAATATACCGACTATCAGGGATGCCGAACCAGGGGAAGAGCTGCAAAATTGGACCGCCAGTCCATTTTTGGTTCGCTGGGAGTCTTTGTAGTATGGACATGTAAAAGTTTTATTTTGACCAGAGCACAGTCAATTGAGACCTGTACCATGTCTGCACCCTTTTGTCATTTGCCTCTTGTGAACGCTTAAGGCGTCCCCCTTTTGAATAAATAAAAGAATCAAATCGATAAAATCCATGATTATGACATGTAATGAAACTACCGAGCGTAATGACTCGGATTACGAGGAATCTGATGAGAGTAAGATGGAAGATGATCTCCCATAGGAGATCTAACAGATGGAGAGTCAGAAGAAGCCCAATCTTGAAGAAACGGAAGTGGTCAATCTCAGAAGCAAAGAAGATGTAATAGAAACCAGAATCAACATTCACCTAGAAGCCGAACAAAATGTCAAAAAGATTGAGCTCCTTTGACAATACGTCGACTTGTTCGCATGGTCCTATGATGGCATTCCAGGATAAAGTACCAACATTGTCTCGCATCGACTACCCACTGATCCTACCAGACCGCCGGTCAAGCGGAAGCCCAGGAAGTTCAAACCTGCTTTATGTCTGAGGATAAAAGAATAAGTGACCAAACAGATATAAGCCAATGTAGTAAGGGTCACAAACTATCCAAGCTGGATGGAAAACAACGTCCCAGTGCCCAAGGACGGAAAAATCAGAATATGTATGGACTACTGAGATCTCAACAAAGCTAGTCCAAAGGACGATTTCCCCCAGCCAAATATCCACATCCTCATCGACAATTATGCGAAGCATGAACTGTAGTCGTTTGTGGATTGTTTTGCTGGATCCAACATATCTTAATGCACGAGGAAGATGTAGAGAAGACAAATTTCACCATGCCTTGGGGAGTCTACTGTTATAGAGTTATGCCATTTGGTCTCAAGAACGCCAATGCCGCCTACATGAGGGCCATGTCGACCCTCTTTCACGACATGATCCATAAGGAGATTGAAGTGTATGTCGATGACATCATCATAAAGTCTCGAAAAAGTTCAGAGCATTTAGACGACTTGAGGAAATTTTTCGAATGCATGTGAAGGTACAATTTGAAGTTGAACCCAGCAAAGTGCGCGTTCGGAGTCCCCTCTGGGAAACTATTAGGTTCATTGTAAGAAGGAAGGGGATAGAACTTGATCCATCAAAAATTAAGGCCATCAAGGAATTACCACCACCAAAGAGCAAGAAAGATGTCATGAGTTTCCTGGGAAGATTGAATTACATCAATGGTTTCATAGCCCAGTCCACGGTAATCTGTGAACCCATTTTCAAGCTGCTAAAGAAGGACGTTTCCACGAAATAGATGGAGGAGTGCCAGATATCCTTTGACAGCATCAAAGAGTATCTTTCAAAACTGCTAGTGCTGGTTCCCCCCTAAACCAGGGAAACCATTGTTGCTCTATTTGTTAGTCTTGGGAAGCATGACGAGACTGGGAGAAAGGATCAGGCCATCTACTACTTAAGCAAGAAGTTCACACCATGTGAGGCCAAGTATACCTTTGATAGAACGCACTTGATGTACTCTGACTTCGATTGCTTAGAAGATAAGGCATTACATGTAGGCATACACTACGCATCTAATATCTCGGCTCGACCTGCTCAAGTACATTTTTCAGAAGCCATGCCTACCAAAAATCTAGCTAAATGGAAAATTCTCCTCAATGAATTTGACATTGTGTACGTAACTCGGAAGGCTATCAAAGGGCAAGCTTTAGCCGACCACATCACTGAGAATGTAGTGGATGAAGATTATGAGCCGCTTACCATGTATTTCCCTAATGAAGAAGTACTATTTGCTGGGGAGGATATTGCAGAATCATACCCCGGGTGGAGAATGTTTTCGATGGAGCAGCAAACTTCAAAGGAGTTTAAATTGGGGCAGTCCTAATTTCGGAATCTGGACAGCACTACCCAGCATCGACAAAGATAAGATTCCCTTGTACCAATAATATGGCTGAATAGAAAAGCATGCATCATTGGAATCAGAATGGAACTCTACATTAATATCAAAGAATGTTTTGTCATAGGATATTGCAATTTGTTTATACACCAAGTCCAAGGAGAATGGCCCACCAAGAATGTCAAGTTACTACCGTACCTGCACTTCGTGAAGGAGTTGTGCAAGAATGTTGCACCCTATGCATCCCAAGGTGACGTATAATGAACATAAAACTTATTAATAATGATTTAAATAATTTTAAAGTCATAATATGATTATATATGACGTTTGGATAGAAAATATAAAGTTTTGAAAAAATTAGATTTAAGTTGCGGAAAAACCAACTAAGGATTTGCCTTGTAGTAGAGCTTTTTGCGAAATTGATTTCGTGTGATATATGAGGTCATTTTGGGACATATTATATACCAAATTGAAGGTCTTGGAATTTATTTTCCAACGCTCTTAACCGTTCATTGATACGACATCCGAATAAAAAGATATAAGCGTTGAAAGATGGGCAAATGAGAGGGTGCCAAGCTAGCACCTCTTTGACTTTTCAAAAGTTGATATATATATATCTTAAATGACTCTATTAATAGAAATACTAGGGGTTCCTATGTTCTTGATTCCCCATGTGTCCTATTAATATATCTTCTATTCATGGGTCTGAAAAAAATACGTAAGTTGCTAAAGTTTATTCGAAGGCTTATTGATTTTATGACATTTCAAGAGATCTTATTGGCTGACTTCCTTATGCATTGCATTCATTTATACATGTACATTGACCCATGACCAGATGGCGTTATATACGCGTATATTATATATATATATGGGATATGGGGAAAGGTTATGGCATTATATACGCACCACCACCACCTGATCAGCTGGTATACGTTTATGAGTTTGCCCACAGAGGCTGAGATGATATGATGGGATGCCCTCAGAGGCTTAATGATGTTATGTACGCATATACCTATGCATGATATGACATTTATACGCATACGCATGACATTATAGATATTTTCATGATTCACAGAGCTATTCAGACTTACAGGTTGAGTTCTTTACTCCATGTTTCTTTCATGTCTATTATATACTAATATTTATGCCTTACATACTCGATACATTATTCATACTGACGCCCCTATTGCATGGGGGCCTGTATTTCATGCCGCAGGTACAGATAGACATGCTGACGGCCCTCCATCTTTGGATCCTTGCTCAGCGAGAGTTGGTATGCTCTATTTGATCCGGAGCTGCTATTGAGTTTTGTTACGATACGTTTGTGTACATATGGGTACGATGGGGCCCAGTCCCGTCCTCTATACCGTTGTACACTCTATTAGAGGTCTATAGACAGTCATGTATAGTTTGATAGTATGAGGCCTTGTCGGTTCATCCTACCGTATATATATGTATGCATGTCTTTTGGGAATAGTTTCCCACGTATGTTGTTCATACGAATCAGTAGTTTATTTTTAGACGTTAGGCGTGACCTACACTTATTTCTTTGCCTGTGATGTGGCATCGTCATCCTTGATTGGTTATAATGTGTTAAGTTCGCCGGTGTTATGGTTTCCTTCAATTTGCTTTGGGGCAGAGTATTATAAATGCTACCGAGAAAGCAGCTGTCAGAGATCACAATGTGCAGGGGTTCAGGATCTAATCGGCATTCCTGGTATTGATGGCTCGAGAAAGATGATTTCCGGAAAGGTTTAAAGTTAGTAGCAATTGATTGGTTCAAGTGCTACAGAGACGAATTTTGATTTAAGGAAACAACTGGGTAGCGGAGGATGAGGAAAGACATGTGGGAGGTGTCTTGCAGTGGTTATAATTCTAGAAGGCCAAGTGTGAGAAACAGAAGTTGGGTAGTTGCTTAAAGGAGTGAGTTTGACCAAAGTGGGAGAGTGGAAGAGTAGCATGTGGGTCCGATGGTAGGATGACTACAAGCCTTGAGGAACGCTTAGAGTTATTTGGGAATTATAGTAGATGGTGAGTGGGTCTACGAACTTATTTTAAAATATTGGCTATTATACGGCGGGAGATTTGATGCAACAAAAAGGAGTTGCTTGATATGAAGAAGGTTACAACATGACTTTGGATTTGGAAGGTATTGTCGCACCTTTAGTTGACGTCCATGAGGAGTGAACGGACTGGTGCAGCTGGTGAATGAGCTCGGACTCAGGATGGTCTACTGATTTCGTAGTAATTATACCTAGTGCAACAACGTTGGAATATGTCGGCATGTAATTTCCACAGGTGGGTTATCGCCTGTGAGCAGGATAACGGTCGTGTGGTGTTAACGAAGCTTCTGCGAAGAATTCTACTGACTACCCGGTAAGAGATTGAATATGTAAATGTGGCTAGTGGTTCAGACAGTTTAGTAAAGGTTAATGGAAGGATTTCGAGGAATTTTGCGGGTTGATTGTGCCAGATCATGTCAATGAAGGAAGAATCTTGGTGGGTTCCAGGTTTATGCAATAGTAGCTTCAAGCTAAGTGGGAGAGTCCCACCGCCTATAGTTGGATTGCAAGGTCGTCTCTTTGTAATATTTCTGGTTATCAGCATATTGATGGGTTATTATGACTAAGGAAAGAGAACATCAGTGGTAATTTGAGCAAGCGATTTGAGGAATGTGTGCTATAGTTGGCCTCATCGATTCATGCTCAGGCTTTGGGAAGCTTTAGGATTTATGCTTCGTGTAGAGGCGATTTACAAGGAAGATGATTGGGCCAGGTGCTTCCTTGAGAGGGCACTCATGTGCTAGCAAAGCCTTGGAGTGGATTATATTTGGGACCAAGTCAGAGTGGGTGACTCTCAATAATGGTCCTAGTGGATTCAAAAGTTAAGGCGTGGAGCCTAAGGATTTCGAGTCCATAGTATTGTTGAATATCGAGCTTCTACAGCGGATTATGATAAGGGAGCTTGGAGTGTTCCGTGTTATCTTTGGTCTACGAGGTATCATGAGAGGAATGAGAGCAGGTAACTTTTGATTTATAGAAGAATTATCAGAATGGGTGTATCAGTTGGAGACGCGATTATGCGCACAATGAGGATATGAAATAGTTCGTGAGTTTTGAGACAATGTGGTTTTGTGAAATGGGATCACTCAAGACGAGTGCAGATTGAGTTCGCTATGTTTTGGATGAAGCTATTACTATTCCTAAGTCAAGTCCAGGGTAAATTAGAAGGAGTCAGATCAGTTAGCAATGGTTGAATCGGCATAATTATGGCAATGATCAGCTCCTTCAATGTGTTGGGTTACTCAAGTTATTTGTGACGGTACGTGCGAGGTTTGACGGTCACCGTAACTGATCTTAATTGGAGGCTTTCGAGTATTATGTCCTGTTATATGCAGATGGATCCCGAAAGGGTTATGGTGGTTTAGACCACTTCTCGAGGCTGGTATTTGCTGCGGACATGACGATTCAGTTGCGTGATACAATGGTTCTCTTGGAATGAGTAAGTAGAAAGTTTCTATATGATGAAGTGTTTACCCTATTAGTGGTTCATGAGTTATGATGTTATTCTTGTACTCTTGCACATTGGCATGATTAAGCGCATCTAGTAGCATGGGATTCAAAAGTTTAGGATTCGAGGTTGCGGTTCAGTGTTGACATGGATGTCACGAGCTCGGATGGGAAAGAAAGGACTCAGATGGTTAGAATAAGCTGGTAACGTCTTTGGCATCACCTAAGATCGATGTCTTGTGTAAGAAGCTTTGTGAATTGATTTGCAGATCCTTGATTCACTTTACAACATTTGCGCTGACGATGGTATGAATGTACACTTGATTGATCGAAGATTGGAACCACGTATGGAGATTGCGGTACTATTGTTCATGTGAGAATTTATGCCTGGAGGGCGCTCGATATATTTGATTGTGGACTGTGGAGGTTTGCTCCGGATATGATGGTTGTTCTTGTGTGTTATGGCAAAAAGGGTTTATTATGGATCCTTGAAAGGTTATTAGCCTAGTGCAGTGCAATCAGAATTGGCTTGAGGTCTATGAATGTATTTAAATGTGGGGGCTAAGTACGCACGATGTGACGAGTGTCCGTGCGTAGCTACTATTATGCTTAAATACGGGTAGTCTAGGACCCAAAAGCATGCTATACTTGCGATATTTATAACCTTATGGTCAATTTAAATTGCTTAAATCATATCAAACTTGGTAAATGAATTTCAAAAAGGTTAAACATCATTTTCTTGACCGTTAAAAGAGGATTTGCCATTTCCTTGGACAATTGCTCCTTGATGAACTATTGACTGACTGTTTGAATGTGTTTATCTTTCAAGGAATGGGCCGAAAACCTCGACAGATTAAATAGATGCATCTATGGTTTGCGTCGTTCGACCCTCGGTAGTGCACAATTTAATATTATGTTGGATCGGGCCGTACGACCTCGACATGATTTGCGCATGACATAATTGATTGTTTTGGAATTATTGATAATTGATATGGCCTCATTGGCCGGAGATATAATTGTTAAAAGATGAAAATAAATTTGGAAATCCCTTATTAACAAACGAATTATTTACCTCCTTCATGTTACCGCGTTTACCGCTGCCTTATAAAATCCATGATTCATCATATTATCGGTATATTATTTTTGGCAATAGTAAGCGTCTGAGTCAACCTCTCGTCACTACTTATTCGAGGTTAGGTGGGATACTTACTGGGTATGCGTTGATTTGCGTAGTCATACTACACTTGCTGCACATTTTTGTGCAGGTGAATATATGTCTACCAGTCTTGCAGGCGCAGAGGTGTGATAAATGCAGAGAATTAGGTGAGCTGCATTTCCATCTACGATCCGCAGCCAGCAGAGTCCCCTTTAGAGTTACTTATGTATTTTTCTGTCTGATTTGTATTCTGGACATGTGTTGTATTTTATTTTATCTTCCTAACTGATGCTCATGCACTTGTGACACCGGGTTATGGGATGATTTTGGGATATTTAGTATTGAAATTGGAAAACATTATTATTATTCTTAAAGTTCGTTTGTTACTAGTTAAATTGAAGCAAATTTATGTTTTTCAGAAACAATAAAAATGAGAATTTAATTAACTATTTAGTGTTAGCTTGCCTGACAGTGGTGTCCGGCGCCATCACGACCTTAAATAGATTTTGGGTCATGACAACATGGTATCAGAGCATTAGGTTCACTTAGGTCTCACGAGTCAAGAGCAAGTCTAGTAGAGTCTCGCGGATCGGTACGGAGACGTCTGTACTTATCTTCGAGAGGCTACAGGGCTGTTAGGAGCATTTCCCTTCTTGATTCCTCATCGTGCGATTCGATTCCTTGAGGCTTATGCCTTCGTTTCCTTCCTATTCAATCTTATGCGGCGTGAAGCGATTGTTATAAATTGGGAATCGAGGAAGTTTAATGGTACTACAGATGTGGTGCAGGATGTTTCTCCCTACGTATTTGATTGGTCTATTGTCATCGCCTTGTGGAAGGATATTCTGTCATATCAGCCCAATATCTGTACTTTTGAGAGCTTTGAGGCTATGCACAGGTTGCTATGATGCTCATGAGTTGTTATCGCACAGTATTGATGTGAAGGTAGGATGCTTGCCTATGTCTCGGGGCAGTGAATGACTTGAAAGGAGGTTTACTCCGTGCATGATTCAGATTTGGTATTTTACTTCCGACGAAGGAAAGGCAATCGAACTAAGAATGTTCAGACTTGGGTTAATGTAGTAGCGGGATTTGATATTTTCGAACATGGAGGAATCTTTGCCTGTGATGTGGCGTCATCATCCTTGATTGGTTATAATGTGTTAAGTTCGCCGGTGTTATGGTTTTCTTCAATTCGCCTAGGGGCAGTGTATTATTAATGCTATCGAGAAAGCGACTGTCAGAGGTCACAGTGTGCAGGGGTTCAGGATCGAATTGGCATTCCTGGTATTGATGGCTCGAGAAAGATGATTTCCAGAAAGGCTTAAAGTTAGTAGCAATTGATTGGTTCAAGTGCTACAGAGACGAATTTTGATTTAAGGCAACAACTGGGCAGCGAAGGATGAGGAAAGACATGTGGGAGGTGTCTTGCAGTGGTTAAAATTCTAGAAGGCCAAGTGTGAGAAACAGAAGTCGAGTAGTTTCTTAAAGGAGTGAGTTTGAACAAAGTGGGAGAGTGGAAGAGTAGCATGTGGGTCCGATGGTAGGATGACTACACGCCTTGAGGAAAGTTTAGAGTGATTTGGGAATTATGGTAGACGATGATTGGGTCTACGAACGTATTTTGAAATATTGGCTATTATACGGTAGGAGATTTGATACAACAAAAAGGAGTTGCTTGATATGCAGAAGGTTACAACATGACTTTGGATTTGGAAGGTATTGTCGCACCTTTAGTTGACGTCCATGAGGAGTGAACGGACTGGTGCAACTAGTGAATGAGCTCGGACTCAGGATGGTCTAATGATTTCGTAGTAATTATACCCAGTGCAACAACGTTGGAATATGTCGGCATGTAATTTTCACAAGTGGGTTATCTCCTGTGAGCAGGATAGCGGTCGCGTGGTGTTGACGAAGCTTCTGCGAAGAATTCTACTGGCTACCCGGTAAGAGATTGAATATGTAAATGTAGCTAGTGGTTCAGACAGTTTAGTAAAGGTTAATGGAAGGATTTCGAGGAATTTTGCGGGTTGATTGTGCCAGATCATGTCAATGAAGGAAGCATCTTGGGGGGTTCCAGGTTTATGCAATAGTAGCTTTAAGCTAAGTGGGAGAGTCCCACCGCCTATAGTTGGATTGCATGGTCGTCTTTTTGTAATATTTATGGTTATCATCATATTGATGGGTTATTATGACTAAGGAAAGAGAACATCAGTGGTAATTTGAGCAAGCGATTTGAGGAATGTGTGCTATAGTTGGCCTTATTGATTCATGCTCAAGCTTTGGGAAGATTTAGAATTTATGCTTCGTGTAGAGGCGATTTACAAGGAAGATGATTGGGCCAGGTGCTTCCTTGAGAGGGCACTCATGTGCTAGCAGAGCCTTGGAGTAGATTGTATTTGGGACCAAGTCAGAGTGGGTGACTCTTAATAATGGTCCTAGTGGATTCAAAAGTTAAGGCGTGGAGCCTAAGGATTTCGAGTCCATAGTATGGTTAAATATCGAGCTTCTGCAGTGGAGTATGATAAGGGAGCTTGGAGTGTTCGGTGTTATCTTTGGTCTACGAGGTATCATGAGAGGAATGAGAGCAGGTAACTTTTGATTTATAGAAGAATTATCAGAATGGGTGTATCAGTTGAAGACGCGATTATGCGCACAATGAGGGTATGAAATGGTTCGTGGGTTTTGAGACAATGTGGTCTTGTGAAATGGGATCACTCAGGACGAGTTCAGATTGAGTTTTCTATGTTTTGGATGAAGCTATTACTATTTCTAAGTCAAGTCGAGGGTAAATTAGAAGGAGTCAGATCAGTTAGCAATGGTTGAATCGGCATAATTATGGCAATGATCAGCTCATTCAATGTGTTGGGTTACTCAAGTTATTTGTGACGGTACGTGCGAGGTTTGACGGTCACCGTAACTGATCTTAATTGGAGGCTTTCGAGTATTATGGCCTGTTATATGCAGATGGATCCCGAAAGGTTTATGGTGGTTTAGACCACTACTCGAGGCTGGTATTTGCTGCGGACAGGAGGATTCAGTTGCGTGATACAATGGTTCTCTTGGAATGAGTAAGTAGAAAGTTTCTATTTGATGAAGTGTTTACCCTATTAGTGGTTCATGAGTTATGATGTTATTCTTGTACTCTTGCGCATTGGCATGATTAAGCGCATCTAGTAGCATGGGATTCAAAAGTTTAGGATTCGAGGTTGCGGTTCAGTGTTGACATGGATGTCACGAGCTCGGATGGGCAAGAAAGGACTCAGATGGTTAGAATAAGCTGGTAACGTCTTTGGCATCACCTAAGATCGATGTCTTGTGTAAGAAGCTTTGTGAATTGATTTGCAGATCCTTGATTTGCTTTACAGCATTTGCGCGGCCGATGGTATGAATGTACACTTGATTGATCGAAGATTGGAACCAAGTATGGAGATTGCGGTACTATTGTTCATGTGAGAATTTATGCCTGGAGGGCACTCGATATATTTGATTGTGGACTGTGGAGGTTTGCTCCGGATATGATGGTTGTTCTTGTGTGTTATGGCAAAAAGGGTTTATTATGGATCCTTGAAAGGTTATTAGCTTAGTGCAGTGCGATCAGAATTGGCTTGAGGTCTGTGAATGTATTTAAATGTGGGGGCTAGGTACGCACGATGTGACGAGTGTCCGTGCGTAGCTACTATTATTCTTAAATACGGGAAGTCTAGGACCCAAAAGCATGCTATACTTGCGATATTTATAACCTTATGGTCAATTTAAATTTCTTAAATCATATCAAACTTGGTAAATGAATTTCAAAAAGGTTAAACATCATTCTCTTGACCGTTAAAAGAGGATTTGCTATTTCCTTGGACAATTGCTCCTTGATGAACTATTGACTGACTGTTTGAATGTGTTTATCTTTCAAGGAATGGGCCGAACACCTCGGCAGATTAAATAGATGCATCTATGGTTCGCGTCGTTCGACCCTCCGGTAGTGCACAATTTAATATTATGTTGGATCGGGCCGTACGATCTCGACATGATTTGCGCATGACATAATTGATTGTTTTGGAATTATTGATAATTGATATGGCCTCATTGGCCGGATATATAATTGTTAAAAGATGAAAATAAATTTGGAAATCCCTTATTAACAAACGAATTATTTACCTCCTTCATGTTACCGAGTTTACTGCTGCCTTATAAAATCCATGATTCATCATATTATCGGTATATTATTGTTGGTAATAGTAAGCGTCCGAGTCAACCCCTCGTCACTACTTATTCGAGGTTAGGTGGGATACTTACTTGGTACGCGTTGATTTGCGTACTCATACTACACTTGCTGCACACTTTTGTGCAGGTGAATATATGTCTACCAGTCTTGCAGGCGCAGAGGTGTGGTAAATGCGGAGAATTAGGTGAGCTGCATTTCCATCTAAGATCCGCAGCCAGCAGAGTCCCCTTCAGAGTTACTTATGTATTTTTCTATCTGATTTGTATTCTGAACAGGTGTTGTATTTTATTTTATCTTCCTAGTTGATGCTCATGCACTTGTGACACCGGGTTCTGGGATGATTTTGGGATATTTAGTATTGAAATTGGAAAACATTATTATTATTCTTAAAGTTCATTTGTTACTAGTTAAATTGAAGCAAATTTATGTTTTTCAGAAACAATAAAAATGAGAATTTAATTAACTATTTAGTATTGGCTTGCCTGACAGTGGTGTCCAGTGCCATCACGATCTTTAATGGATTTTGGGTCATGATAACATGGTATCAGAGCATTAGGTTCACTTAGGTCTCACGAGTCTAGAGCAAGTCTAGTAGAGTCTTCCGGATCGGTACGGACACGTCTGTACTTATGTTCGAGAGGCTACAGGGCTGTTAGGAGCATTTCCCTTCTTGATTCCTCATCGTGCGATTCGATTCCTTGAGGCTTATGCCTTCGTTTCCTTCCTATTCAATCTTATGCGGCGTGAAGCGCTTGTTATAAATTGGGAATCGAGGAAGTTTAATAGTACTACAGATGTGGTGCAGGATGTTTCTCCCTACGTATTTGATTGTTCTATTGTCATCGCCTTGTGGAAGGATATTCTGTCATTTCAGCCCAATAGCTGTACTTTTGAGAGCTTTGAGGCTATGCACAGGTTGCTATGATGCTCATGAGTTGTTATCGCACAATATTGATGTGAAGGTAGGATGTTTGCCTATGTCTCGGGGCACTGAATGACTTGAAAGGAGGTTTACTCAGTGCATGATTCAGATTCGGTATTTTACTTCCGACGAAGGAAAGGCAATCGAACTAAGAATGTTCAGACTTGGGTTGATGTAGTAGCGGGATTTGATATTTTCGAGCGTGGAGGAATCTTTGCCTGTGATGTGGCGTCGTCATCCTTGATCAGTTATAATGTGTTAAGTTCGCCGGTGTTATGGTTTCCTTCAATTCGCCTTGGGCAGAGTATTATAAATGCCACCGAGAAAGCGGCTGTCAGAGGTCACAGTATGCAGGGGTTCAGGATCGAATCGGCATTCCTGGTATTGATGGCTCGAGAAAGATGATTTCCGGAAAGGTTTAAAGTTAGTAGCAATTGATTGGTTCAAGTGCTACAGAGACGAATTTTGATTTAAGGCAATAACTGGGCAGCGAAGGATGAGGAAAGACATGTGTGAGGTGTCTTGCAGTGGTTAAAATTCTAGAAGGCCAAGTGTGAGAAACAGAAGTCGAGTAGTTGCTTAAAGGAGTGAGTTTGACCAAAGTGGGAGAGTGGAAGAGTAGCATGTGGGTCCGATGGTAGGGTGACTACACGCCTTGAGGAAAGTTTAGAGTGATTTGGGAATTATGGTAGATGGTGATTGGGTCTACGAACTTATTTTGAAATATTGGCTATTATACGGCGGTAGATTTGATACAACAAAAAGGAGTTGCTTGATATAAAGAAGGTTACAACATGACTTTGGATTTGGAAGGTATTGTCGCACCTTTAGTTGACGTCCATGAGGAGTGAACGGACTGGTGCAGCTGGTGAATGGGCTCGGACTCAGGATGGTCTACTGATTTCATAGTAATTATACCCAGTGCAACAACGCTGGAATATGTCGGCATGTAATTTACACAGGTGGATTATCTCCTGTGAGCAAGATATCGGTCGCGTGATGTTGATGAAGCTTCTGCGAAGAATTCTACTGGCTACCCAGTAAGAGATTGAATATGTAAATGTGGCTAGTGGTTCAGACAGTTTAGTAAAGGTTAATGGAAGGATTCCGAGGAATTTTGCGGATTGATTGTGCCAGATCATGTCAATGAAGGAAGAATCTTGGTGGGTTCCAGTATGCAATAGTAGCTTCAAGCTAAGTGGGAGAGTCCCACCGCCTATAGTGTGATTGCATGGTCGTCTTTTTGTAATATTTCTGGTTATCAGCATATTGATGGGTTATTATGACTAAGGAAAGAGAACATCAGTGGTAATTTGAGCAAGCGATTTGAGGAATGTGTGCTATAGTTGGCCTTATGGATTCATGCTCAGGCTCTGGGAAGATTTAGGATTTATGCTTCGTGTAGAGGCGATTTACAAGGAAGATGATTAGGCCAGGTGCTTCCTTGAGAGGGCACTCATGTGCTAGCAGAGCCTTGGAGTAGATTATATTTGGGACCAAGTCTGATTGGGTGACTCTCAATAATGGTCCTAGTGGATTCAAAAGTTAAGGCGTGGAGCCTAAGGATTTCGAGTCCATAGTATGGTTAAATATCGAGCTTCTGTAGTGGATTATGATAAGGGAGCTTGGAGTGTTCGGTGTTATCTTTGGTCTACGAGGTATCATGAGAGGAATGAGAGCAGGTAACTTTTGATTTATAGAAGAATTATCAGAATGGGTGTATCAGTTGAAGACGCGATTATGCACACAATGAGGGTATGAAATGGTTCGTGGGTTTTGAGACAATGTGGTCTTGTGAAATGGGATCACTCAGGACGAGTGCAGATTGAGTTTGCTATGTTTTGGATGAAGCTATTACTATTCCTAAGTCAAGTCCAGGGTAAATTAGAAGGAGTCAGATCAGTTAGCAATGGTTGAATCGACATAATTATGGCAATGATCAGCTCCTTCAATGTGTTGGGTTACTCAAGTTATTTGTGACGGTATGTGCGAGGTTTGACGGTCGCCGTAACTGATCTTAATTGGAGGCTTTCGAGTATTATGGCCTGCTATATGCAGATGGATCTCGAAAGGGTTATGGTGGTTTAGACCACTACTCGAGGTTGGTATTTGCTGCGGACAGGAGGGTTCAGTTGCGTGATACAATGGTTCTCTTGTAACGAGTAAGTAGAAAGTTTCTATATGATGAAGTGTTTACCCTATTAGTGGTTCATGAGTTATGATGTTATTCTTGTACTCTTGAGCATTGGCATGATTAAGCACATCTACTAGCATGGGATTCAAAAGTTTAGGATTCGAGGTTGCGGTTCATTGTTGACATGGATGTCACGAGCTCGGATGGGCAAGAAAGGACTTAGATGGTTAGAATAAGCTGGTAACGTCTTTGGCATCACCTAAGATCGATGTCTTGTGTAAGAAGCTTTGTGAATTGATTTGCAGATCCTTGATTCGCTTTACAGCATTTGCGCGGCCGATGGTATGAATGTACACTTGATTAATGGAAGATTGGAACCAAGTATGGAGATTGCGGTACTATTGTTCATGTGAGAATTTATGCCTGGAGGGCACTCGATTCATTTGATTGTGGACTGTGGAGGTTTGCTCCGGATATGATGGTTGTTCTTGTGTGTTATGGCAAAAAGGGTTTATTATGGATCCTTGAAAGGTTATTAGCCTAGTACAGTGCGATCAGAATTGGCTTGAGGTCTGTGAATGTATTTAAATGTGGGGGCTAGGTACGCACGATGTGACGAGTGTCCGTACGTAGCTACTATTATGCTTAAATACGGGTAGTCTAGGACCCAAAAGCATGCTATACTTGCGATATTTATAATCTTATGGTCAATTTAAATTGCTTAAATCATATCGAACTTGGTAAATGAATTTCAAAAAGGTTAAACATCATTTTCTTGACCGTTAAAAGAGGATTTTCCATTTCCTTGGACAATTGCTCCTTGATGAACTATTGACTGACTGTTTGAATGTGTTTATCTTTCAAGGAATGGGCCGAAAACCTCGGCAGATTAAATAGATGCATCTATGGTTCGCGTCGTTCGATCCTCCGGTAGTGTACAATTTAATATTATGTTGGATCGGGCCGTACGACCTCGACATGATTTACGCATGACATAATTGATTGTTTCGGAATTATTGCTAATTGATATGGCCTCATTGGCCGGAGATATAATTGTTAAAAGATGAAAATAAATTTGGAAATCCCTTATTAACAAATGAATTATTTACCTCCTTCATGTTACCGAGTTTACAGCTGCCTTATAAAATCCATGATTCATTATATTATCGGTATATTATTGTTGGCCATAGTAAGCGTCTGAGTTAACCCCTCGTCACTACTTATTTGATGTTAGGCGGGATACTTACTGGATACGCGTTAATTTGCGTACTCATACTACACTTGCTGCACATTTTTGTGCAGGTGAATATATGTGTACTAGTCTTGTAGGCGCAGAGGTGTGGTAAATGCGTAGAATTAGGTGAGCTGCATTTCCGTCTACGATCCGCAGCCAGCAGAGTCCCCTTCAGAGTTACATATGTATTTTTCTGTCTGATTTGTATTCTGGACAGGTGTTGTATTTTATTTTATTTTTCTAGTTGATTCTCATGCACTTGTGACACCGGGTTATGGGATGATTTTGGGATATTTAGTATTGTAATTTGAAATCATTATTATTATTCTTAAAGTTCGTTTGTTACTAGTTAAATTGAAGCAAATTTATGTTTTTCAGAAATAATAAAAATGAGAATTTAATTAACTATTTAGGGTTGGCTTGCCTGACAGTGGTGTCCGGCGCCATCACGACCTTTAATGGAATTTGGGTCATGACAACATGGTATCAGAGAATTAGGTTCACTTAGGTCTCACGAGTCAAGAGCAAGTCTAGTAGAGTCTTGCGGATCGGTACAGAGACGTCTGTACTTATCTTCGAGAGGCTACAGGGTTGTTAGGAGCATTTCCCTTCTTGATTCCTCATCGTGCCATTCGATTCCTTGAGGCTTATGCCTTCGTTTCCTTCCTATTCAATCTTATGCGGCGTGAAGCGCTTGTTATAAATTGGGAATCGAGGAAGTTTAATAGTACTACAGATGTGGTACAGGACGTTTCTCCCTGCGTATTTGATTGGTCTATTGTCATCGCCTTGTGGAAGGATATTCTGTCATTTCAGCCAATAGCTGTACTTTTGAGAGCTTTGAGGCTATGCACAAGTTGCTATGATGCTCATGAGTTGTTATCGCACAGTATTGATGTGAAGGTAGGATGCTTGCCTATGTCTCGGGGCAGTGAATGACTTGAAAGGAGGTTTACTCAGTGCATGATTCAGATTCGGTATTTTACTTCCGATGAAGGAAAGGCAATCGAACTAAGAATGTTCAGACTTGGGTTGATGTAGTAGCGGGATTTGATATTTTCGAGCGTGGAGGAATCTTTGCCTGTGATGTGGCGTCATCATCCTTGATTAGTTATAATGTGTTAAGTTCGCCGGTGTTATAGTTTCCTTCAATTCGCCTTGGGGCAGAGTATTATAAATGCTACCGCGAAAGCGGCTGTCAGAGGTCACAGCGTGCAGGGGTTCAGGATCGAATCGGCATTCCCGGTATTGATGGCTCGAGAAAGATGATTTCCGGAAAGGTTTGAAGTTAGTAGCAATTGATTGGTTCAAGTGCTACAGAGACGAATTTTGATTTAAGGCAACAACTGGGCAGTGAAGGATGAGGAAAGACATGTGGGAGGTGTCTTGCAGTGGTTAAAATTCAAGAAGGCCAAGTGTGAGAAACAAAAGTCGAGTAGTTGCTTAAAGGAGTAAGTTTGACCAAAGTGGGAGAGTGGAAGAGTAGCATGTGGGTCCGATGGTAGGATGACTACACGCCTTGAGGAACGCTTAGAGTTATTTGGGAATTATAGTAGATGGTGAGTGGGTCTACGAACTAATTTTGCAATATTGGCTATTATACGGCGGGAGATGTGATATAACAAAAAGGAGTTGCTTGATATGAAGAAGGTTACAACATGACTTTGGATTTGGAAGGTATTGTCGCACCTTTAGTTGACGTCCATGAGGAGTGAACGGACTGGTGTAGCTGGTGAATAAGCTCGGACTCAGGATGGTCTACTGATTTCGTAGTAATTATACCTAGTGCAACAACGCTGGAATATGTCGGCATGTAATTTACACAGGTGGGTTATCTCCTGTGAGCAGGATAGCGGTCGCGTGATGTTGACGAAGCTTCTGCGAAGAATTCTACTG
>AWOL01S0007998.1:258696-275014 GCA_000715115.1 Nicotiana otophora | reverse complement strand
GCTACAGGGCTGTTAGGAGCATTTCCCTTCTTGATTCCTCATCGTGCCATTCGATTCCTTGAGGCTTATGCCTTCGTTTCCTTCCTATTCAATCTTATGCGGCGTGAAGCGCTTGTTATAAATTGGGAATCGAGGAAGTTTAATAGTACTACAGATGTGGTACAGGACGTTTCTCCCTGCGTATTTGATTGGTCTATTGTCATCGCCTTGTGGAAGGATATTCTGTCATTTCAGCCAATAGCTGTACTTTTGAGAGCTTTGAGGCTATGCACAAGTTGCTATGATGCTCATGAGTTGTTATCGCACAGTATTGATGTGAAGGTAGGATGCTTGCCTATGTCTCGGGGCAGTGAATGACTTGAAAGGAGGTTTACTCAGTGCATGATTCAGATTCGGTATTTTACTTCCGATGAAGGAAAGGCAATCGAACTAAGAATGTTCAGACTTGGGTTGATGTAGTAGCGGGATTTGATATTTTCGAGCGTGGAGGAATCTTTGCCTGTGATGTGGCGTCATCATCCTTGATTAGTTATAATGTGTTAAGTTCGCCGGTGTTATAGTTTCCTTCAATTCGCCTTGGGGCAGAGTATTATAAATGCTACCGCGAAAGCGGCTGTCAGAGGTCACAGCGTGCAGGGGTTCAGGATCGAATCGGCATTCCCGGTATTGATGGCTCGAGAAAGATGATTTCCGGAAAGGTTTGAAGTTAGTAGCAATTGATTGGTTCAAGTGCTACAGAGACGAATTTTGATTTAAGGCAACAACTGGGCAGTGAAGGATGAGGAAAGACATGTGGGAGGTGTCTTGCAGTGGTTAAAATTCAAGAAGGCCAAGTGTGAGAAACAAAAGTCGAGTAGTTGCTTAAAGGAGTAAGTTTGACCAAAGTGGGAGAGTGGAAGAGTAGCATGTGGGTCCGATGGTAGGATGACTACACGCCTTGAGGAACGCTTAGAGTTATTTGGGAATTATGGTAGATGGTGATTGGGTCTACGAACTAATTTTGCAATATTGGCTATTATACGGCGGGAGATGTGATATAACAAAAAGGAGTTGCTTGATATGAAGAAGGTTACAACATGACTTTGGATTTGGAAGGTATTGTCGCACCTTTAGTTGACGTCCATGAGGAGTGAACGGACTGGTGTAGCTGGTGAATAAGCTCGGACTCAGGATGGTCTACTGATTTCGTAGTAATTATACCCAGTGCAACAACGCTGGAATATGTCGGCATGTAATTTACACAGGTGGGTTATCTCCTGTGAGCAGGATAGCGGTCGCGTGATGTTGACGAAGCTTCTGCGAAGAATTCTACTGGCTACCCGGTAAGAGATTGAATATATAAATGTGGCTAGTGGTTCAGACAGTTTAGTAAAGGTTAATGGAAGGATTTCGAGGAATTTTGCGGATTGATTGTGCCAGATCATGTTAATGAAGGAAGAATCTTGGTGGGTTCCAGGTTTATGAAATAGTAGCTTCAAGCTAAGTGGGAGAGTCCCACCGCCTATAGTTGGATTGCATGGTCGTCTTTTTGTAATATTTCTGGTTATCAGCATATTGATGGGTTATTATGACTAAGGAAACAAAACATCAATGGTAATTTGAGCAAGCGATTTGAGGAATGTGTGCTATAGTTTGCCTTATCGATTCATGCTCAGGCTTTGGGAAGATTTAGGATTTATGCTTCGTGTAGAGGCGATTTACAAGGAAGATGATTAGGCCAGGTGCTTCCTTGAGAGGGCACTCATGTGCTAGCAGAGCCTTGGAGTAGATTATATTTGGGACCAAGTCAGAGTGGGTGACTCTTAGTGGATTCAAAAGTTAAGGCGTGGAGCCTAAGGATTTCGAGTCCATAGTATGGTTGAATATCGAGCTTCTGCAGTGGATTATGATAAGGGAGCTTGGAGTGTTCCGTGTTATCTTTGGTCTACGAGGTATCATGAGAGGAATGAGAGCAGGTAACTTTTGATTTATAGAAGAATTATCAGAATGGGTGTATCAGTTGAAGACGCGATTATGCACACAATGAGGGTATGAAATGGTTCGTGGGTTTTGAGACAATGTGGTCTTGTGAAATGGGATCACTCAGGACGAGTGCAGATTGAGTTCGCTATGTTTTGGATGAAGCTATTACTATTCCTAAGTCAAGTCCAGGGTAAATTAGAAGGAGTCAGATCAGTTAGCAATGGTTGAATCGGCATAATTATGGCAATGATCAGCTCCTTCAATGTGTTGGGTTACTCAAGTTATTTGTGACGGTACATGCGAGGTTTGACGGTCGCCGTAACTGATCTTAATTGGAGGCTTTCGAGTATTATGGCCTGTTATATGCAGATGGATCCCGAAAGGGTTATGGTGGTTTAGACCACTACTCGAGGCTGGTATTTGCTGCGGACAGGAGGATTCAGTTGCGTGATACAATGGTTCTCTTGGAATGAGTAAGTAGAAATTTTCTATATGATGAAGTTTTTACCCTATTAGTGGTTCATGAGTTATGATGTTATTCTTGTACTCTTGCGCATTGGCATGATTAAGCGCATCTAGTAGCATGGGATTCAAAAGTTTAGGATTCGAGGTTGCGGTTCAGTGTTGACATGGATGTCACGAGCTCGGATGGGCAAGAAAGGACTCAGATGGTTAGAATAAGCTGGTAACGTCTTTGGCATCACCTAAGATCGATGTCTTGTGTAAGAAGCTTTGTGAATTGATTTGCGGATCCTTGATTCGCTTTACAGCATTTACGCGGCCGATGGTATGAATGTATACTTGATTGATGGAAGATTGGAACCAAGTATGGAGATTGCGGTACTATTGTTCATGTGAGAATTTATGCATGGAGGGCGCTCGATTCATTTGATTGTGGACTGTGGAGGTTTGCTCCGGATATGGTGGTTGTTCTTGTGTGTTATGGCAAAAAGGATTTATTATGGATCCTTGAAAGGTTATTATCCTAGTACAGTGCGATCAGAATTGGCTTGAGGTCTGTGAATGTATGTAAATGTGAATATGGGCTCTATGTCAGGCCGGATGTGTTCATTTCAGCATAGCGCTCCTTATGGAGGAGTATTTGGATGTTGGATGCCGTTTCCTCATCTGCTATTTCATGTAATACTATATGGTGTCGTGTGAGTTGCGAAACAGCTTGATAAATTTCACATGTGCCGAGGTTTTGCGTAGCGATGATGTTATGAGAGTAGGATGGCTCTCGAGATTCAGATCATATATCGTGCCTTAGTTGTGCTTGACCTTTGTAGCGTATAGCACTATCTGTCTCCCCAGGGATGGTATTATGCACCTAGCGTGCTCGTGGCTGATATTCGTGTATTTTGTAATAATGAGCATTCTAGCTCAGTAAGTATCTCCTTATATAGCTGTTTTGTGTGGATCGGGTGGCACGACGCCACAGGTATGTTGTTTGGATCGGGTTGCACGCCGCAACAGTTTGATGTTGAGTATAGTCCCCTATATCTATTTTCGTGAGTTTTGTTTTCTATTTTCTAAGGAAGGTTCATAACACCTTTTCGGTTGTCTAATTAGTTATGTGGGTTGAATAGTCCTTTCCAGAGTTCATTTTACTTATGTATCACTTTCGAGTTTGTAGCTTGTTGGCACATTGTGGCATCTCATGAGACTTTTGGCAGTGTCGAAAGTGGCTTATTGCCTGAGCAGCTTGTACTGGGGGAGATGAGACTTTTGGACCTGGGGTCAGTGCGTTCCGATTTATATAAGGCATATTAAAGAGTGAATATTGTTATTCAGTCCAGAATGAGGTAATGGTTCTTGTCGGAGGGAGAAACACAAGGAATTGTGATTCGACATGTGGTTATGAGTTTCTACACGTCCTTCCGGTGGTGGAAGTATTGCGAGTTTGAAACGGGACTTATATGCTTCGTGAGGTGCGCTGTGGGCATCAGATTCATGGGATTTCGACTGTCATTGTGAGAGAATGTTATTATGGTCATGTGAGTTACCCGGTGCATGGTATGAATTCCGTAAAGGTATGCGATCATGTATTGGTGCATCGTGTAGTGATCGAAACGGTGTTCGTATGTTGGAAACAAACGTGGTAAAGAATTTCAGATGTTAGAATTTGACTCTAAGGCTTATTTGATCAAATAGAAGGGAGAATCTTCAGATTAGCTCGAGCTAATGTGCTCAACTGAGTTGTGGTAGCACGAGTAGGTGCGCGAGGTGTTAAACAGTGAATTCGGACAAATCCAGAGCAATTCTTATCACGTTCGAGGACAAACGTATGTTTAAGTGGGAGAGAATGTAACGACCCGACCGGTCGTTTTGAGCTTCAGCGCGTCGTTTGGCAGTTTGAGGCCTTGTGTAGCTTCACTTCAGGTATTATGACTTGTGCACGTGGTCGAAATTGAATTCGGGAAGTTTAGAGTTGATTTGGAAAGAAAGTTCTAATTTCGGAAGCCTTAAGTTGGAAGAATTGACTAAGGTTTGATTTTTGGGTAAACGGCCTCGGAATCGGGATTGGAAGGTTCCAACAGGTTTGTATGATGATTTTGGACTTGGGCGTATGTCCAGATTGGATTTTGGAAGACATGGGAGAGTTTCGGCTCCTATTGTGGAAGTTGGCATTTTGGAAGGATTTCGTAAATTTGGGTTGGGGTGCATTTCGATGCTATCGATGTCCGTTTGGGATTCTGAGTCTGGGAAGCTCCGTATGGTGATTATGGTATTTGGAGCGCGTCCGGAAGTAGATTTGGAGGTCCGTAGGTCATTTCGGGGTTATTTGGCGAAAGTTAAAAATTTGAAAGTTTTTTGAGAGTTTGATTGGGAGTGGACTATTTGATATCAGGGTCGGATTCCGATTCCGGAAGTTGGAGTAGGTCCGTAATGTCAAGTGTGACTTGTGTGAAAAATGTGAGGGAAATCGGGCGTGATTTGATAGATTTTGGCATCGAATGAGAAAGTTTGAAGTTCTAAAGTTCATAAAGCTTGAATTGGAGTGTGATTCGTGGTATTAGCGTTGCTTGATGTGATTTGATTCCTCGAGCAGTCCGCATTATGTTTTGGAACTGGTTGGTGTGATTGGACGGGGTTCTGGGGGCCTCGGGTGGATTCCGGGTGGTTAATGAATTAAAAAATAGAATTTTAGGAAGGGCTGAAGCAGGTGCGAGAAGAGTGCCGCAGGTGCGAGTCCGCAGATACGGTTGAGAACCGCAGAAACAGGACCGCTCCTGCACGCGTGGAGGCGCAGAAGCGGATGGTGGCCGCAGATGCGGAGTTGAGGGGTCTGGTGGAAGACCGCAGAAGCGGTAGTTGGGCCGCACCTGCGGAACCGCATGAGCGGTCAAGTGACTGCAGGTGCAGAAGTCAGGGTTGGGCAGTGTCTTCTTTAAAATGAGGGTTTGGCTCTATCTCATTTCATTTCGACCATAGGAGCCGATTTTGGAGCACATTGGAGTGCCATCTTCATCGATCATAATGGGGTAAGTGCTTGCTACACAATTTTGAGTTAAATACATGAGTTTATATGGATTTAGACATGAAAAGTTGTAGAAATTTAGAATTTTGAAGCAAAACCTAGAAATTAGTATTTTTGGAACTTCACCACGAATTTGGGTAAGGAATTGAGAACAAATTATATATTTGAGTTCGTAATGTTATGGGTAATGTTTATCTTCAAAAAGATTTTCGGAATTTGGGCACGTGGGCCCGAGGGTGATTTTATCGACTTTCCGAGCAGAGTTGGGAGTTGTTGTGAGTATTAGAGTATAGTTTTATGGATTTGCATATTTATTGACTAGTTTGGAGCGTTGGGCATCATTTTGAATTGTTGGAAAGGCTTGGGAGCCGGCAATAGAACTTCGGAGCAAGGTAAGTCTCCTTTCTAACCTTGTAAGAGGGAATTAACTCCATAGGTGAATTAAATCAATACGTGCTTCTATTTGTGGGGGCTATGTACGCACAAGGTGACGAGAGTCCGCGCGTAGCTACTATTATGCTTAAGTCCTGGTAGTCTAGGACCCAAAAGCATGCTATACTTGCGATATTTGTAACCTTATGGTCAATTTAAATTGCTTAAATCTTATCGAACTTGGTAAATGAATTTCAAAAATGTTAAACATCATTTTCTTGACCGTTAAAAGAGTATTTGCCATTTCCTTGGACAATTGCTCCTTGATGAATTATTGACTGACTGCTTGAATGTATTTATCTTTTGAGGAACGGGCCGAACGCCTTGGCAGATTAAATAGATGCATCTATGGTTCACGCCGTTCGGCCCTACATCAGTGAATAGTTTAGTATTATGTTGGATCGGGCCGTACGACCTTGGCATGATTTGCGCATGAAATAATTGATTGTTTTGGAATTATTGATAATTGATATGGCCTCATTGGCCGGAGATATAATTGTTAAAAAATGAAAATAAATTTGGAAATCCCCTATTAACCAAAGAATTATTTACCTGCTTCATGTTTCCGAGTTTACAGCTGCCTTACAAAATCCATAATTCATCATATTATCGGTATATTATTGTTGGCCATAGTAAGCGTCCGAGTCGACCCCTCGTCACTACTTCTTCGAGGTTAGGCGGGATACTTACTAGGTACGCGTTGACTTACGTACTCATACTACACTTGTTGTGCATCTTTGTGCAGGTGCATATATGTCTAGCAGTCTTGTGGGCGCAGAGGTGTGGTAAATGCGGAGACTTAGGTGAACTGCATTTCCATCTACGATCCGCAGCCAACAGAGTCCCCGTCAGAGTTTCTTATGTATTTTCCTGTCTGATTTGTATTTTGGACAGGTGTTGTATTTTATTTTATCTTCCTAGTTGATGCTTATGCACTTGTGACACCGGGTTCTAGGATGATTACGGGATATTTAGTATTGTAATTGGAAAACATTATTATTATTCTTAAAGTTCGTTTGTTACTAGTTAAATTGAAGCAAAATTATGTTTTTCAGAAACACTTAAAATGAGAATTTAATTAACTATTTTGTGTTGGCTTGCCTGACAGTGGTGTTCGGCGCCATCATGACCTTTAATGAATTTTGGGTCGTGAAAACCATACCCACAGACCCATCGATCACCCAAACCTTGCACTAATTAGTGCAAGGTCACAAATTCATCAGAGAATCATGCTTCATGTCTCTCATGTCCATGATTCTCACCAATTACTTCCCATTTTTATCACTCCACTTCAAATCTCCCAAATCTGAAATCTAGGGTTTAAACATGAAACATCAAATCTTCGAATCACTCTTGTGTTATGTTAATGCAAAGCATGCATGGAGCTTCTTCAGAGATTTCATGATGAATATTCTATATCCAGAGGTCAAACATAGTGACCTCTGGGTGTTCGGGATTTGTTCTCTGATACTCTCTTTTAACGGTCAACCTTCTCTCCTCTCAGGTAAAATTCCTTACTGATTTTCCCTCTGTTCTCTTTCAATTTCACTCAATCGTGCTCACATCATCTGGTAATCGTCATCTTCCACTATTCGATTTTGAATACTCTGAAACACTAGAACCTGCAATAGCCACTATAAATAGAATTCTTTAATTCTCTCACCTAAGAACACCTACACACAAGAAATTTACGAACCAATCACCTAACACTGAGAAAAATACACACACAAACACTGAGAAGTTTAGGATTCCAAGCCTTAGGTTCTTATTGTTTTTCCTTTCATTTGGTGTGTACTATCGCTTGTCTAAACTTGAGGTTTTCTGGGAACTTAAGCAACTGAGAAGAGCTCTCGTTTGGTCTGATGCTTTCAAAAAGGTCAGCACCTTTGTCATTCTTCTCTTTTGTTCGTTTCTTTAAATGATTCAAGCATGCTAAGTTAGGTTTTGTATATTACAGTTGTTATGGTGTCTAATATGTTAATACTTGTGTTCCGTTAGTTTAATGGCTGCTTGTGATTAGTTGTCTTGTTATGAGTCTTTTAATGATAATTGATTAAACTATATAATTGATTCTTGTTGATCTTATTTCCGGTGTTTCCAACAGTCTACACGATTAAGTTATTATATGTTCATGTTCACATGAGCCTCATAGCTCTTACTGGTATACAATAGTCCTTATCCTTGCCTGTTGCATCTCTGTAGCATGTGAGTTTTTGAAGTTGAACTTATATTATGATAACTATGATTGAATAAATCTGAAGGTGTTAAGTTTATATCCTCTATCCCTTTAAACCTTGAGCAGAAACCCTAAGTGTTTATATGCCACCTTACCTGTGTATTTTGTTAGACCGTTGCTACTATGGTCTTTCATTTTGTTCAATTGCTTGTTGCTTGTATTAACCTAATCTTGTTTGAACAAAACCTCTTATTTCTTCTCCCAATAATCCTATTGTACACACCTTTAAAGCTATGTCATTTTTCCTCGTAATGCAATCATGATTATGTTTGTTTCTCTTTATTATAAAGACTGATAATTGGTTAGACTGAACATTAACTGTTTTCTTAATTTGTCAACACTCTCAGCAGCATGCTTATTTGGTATCATATATATCCTATCTCTTATCTTTAGGGTCATCATGCATCTTTGAACAGCTGTCATGCATTTTATCCTTTAAGGAACCTAGTTACTCTTCCCTAATTTAAGTAATAACTTGTAAAAAAGAAGCATGATCATCTTTGTTTCCATGTACTAATTAAGAATTAAGTTTTGTGTTAAACCTATCCTGATGCAATGTCTTTTCCTTATCTACAACTTTTGCTTAATCTAATCCTATGAAAAAGAGGTAAAGTTTCCCCTATTTATATAAGATCACTACCGCATTTGAAGTATTTAAGTATCTGACTGAATACTGCATGTTCTTAGTTTCTGATTAAATGTGTTGTCCATAATTGCCTTATTCCTTGCTTTCATGATAACTTTAAAACAAAATCCAATCCCTAGGCCTCACAAAGATTCTTGCTGATACTATCTGAACTTGATGATTTATCTGAAGCTAACACCATTAGGAGTTGATGCTTAGGGATTCCCTGTTAGTATGTAAATTTATGGACCTAGTGAGAAAGTTTATCATGTCATAGATATCTTTAAAATCTCTATATATGCTGAGTTGTTGTTGTATAGCTTCACCTTTCTCTGAAGTATAGCTTCACTCTAAATTGAGACTTTTATAACATGTTTGTGATGTTTCTGATCTTCAACTGTCTGAGTTTCAGAACATGATCTTTAAAATTCATGTGATATCTATTTGTTCAGTAATTCAGTATAGATTATATGTTCTTATGTTAGAGGGGAAAGTATATATTTTGTGGTGGGTAATGTTATAACATTCAATTTACATTAGAAGGGCCTCATTGGCATTTAAACCCATAAATAAAACTTGTCGTTAGTGTTTAAGGGTATTTGGGCGCGGAGTTTGACTCTAGGTTAGGCTGCCCTCACCAGTACAAGCATTGCCCAGGGCGTTGAGTCCCTTGGGAACTTTGAAGTGTCGGGGGATCCAAAGGGAGCATCACTTGGGTGGAACTTCCTCCTTAGCCCTTAATTTATTGACGTATTTAGTTCATTGGGGGTTTAGTATTTAAAGACAATGAAAGGTTTTTAATGTGAATTATTTGCTAAGTAGAACCACCACATTAATATAATTTTCCACAATATTGATTATTTTCTTGTTATTTTTCTATATACCTGTCATGTGTATTTGAATATGCTGAGAATGTGGGAATGTTTCTAATGACCTTCCTTTATGTTTTTTGGGCATGTATATATTTGGGTCTGCTGAATTGACGAACTCAGGCTCAAACCAGCTTTGCTGCACTTTTGAAGAGTCCAGTCTTGCTATAGCCTCACCTCTCTCCCTACTTCTTTTGTTATAATTCATTATTTCCATAGCTTGGTTTACTACCTTCATTATCTTTCGCGTATTGCCTTTGTTGTCATATCGCATGTTAATATCATGTATTCAACACTCATATATTAGATTATGTACTTTACTTTCATGCTCTAGTATTACATGAAACATATGCAAACCTTAACTAATATATGACTTAAAAGGAAATAGCTAGTAATTAATCTTATTAGATTGATCAATACACCGAGATGGAAAGAGAAGCCAGGCGTACGGAAGAAGCGTCAGTATCTGAGAAATTACAAATGTTGAGAAGACAAATGATGAGTCTTCAAGTTTCCCGGGGAAGTGAAAGTTTGGACTACGAGGATTTGTGTATTCATCTGGATGTGGATATGCCACCAGGGTACAAACCCTAAAAAATTGACATCTTTGATGGGACGGGGGACCCTCACGCACATTTGAGAGCATATTGTGAGAAGCAAGTCGGAGTGGGAAGGTACGAGAAGCTAAGGATGAAATTATTTATAAGAAGTTTGAGGGGATAAGGACTCACTTGATATACCCGACAAGACCCGAGAAATTGGAGAACATGGCAAGATATGGCGGAGGACTTCTTGAATCATTTTCGATTCAATACAGAGATCACTCCTGATCGATTTGCACTGGTCAACCTACAAAAAAACCATCTGAGACATTCCAAGAATATGTATGATGGTGGAGGTCAGAGGTTGCTAGGGCACAACCTCCGCCGGATGATAGTGAACTAACCAAGTATTTCATCAGAGCTGTAATGACCCGGCCGGTCGTTTTGAGTATTACAACCCCATTTCCCCATTTACTTCTCAAATAGTACTTTGCAGTTGTTGTGTGAATTACCGGGGTAATTGGTTCGGGTCCAGTGAGGTTTTGGAAGGAATTGGAACACTTAGTTCCAAGGTTTAAAGCTTAAGTTAAAATAGTGACCGGATGCAGACTTATGTGTAAATGACCTCGGATTCAATTTTTGATTATTCCAATAGCTCCGTATGGTGATTTTGGACTTAGGAGCTTGTCCGGAAAATTATTTGGAGGTCCGTAGTGGAATTTGGCTTGAATTGCTGAAAGTTGAATTTTTGGGAAGTTTGACCGTGTGTTGACTTTTTCTGGAAATATTTGCAGATTAGAATAGGTCCGTAATGTGAAATGTGACTTGTGTGCAAAATTTGAGGTCAATCGAACGAGATTTGATGTGTTTCGGCGCAAGTTATAGAATTTGAAGTTTCAAATTTCAATGATTTCAAATTGAGGTGTAATTCGTCGTTTCGATGTTGTTAGGTGTGATTTGAGGCCTCGAGTAGGTCCGTGTTATGTTATGGGACTTGTTGGTATGTTCGGATAGGGTCCCGAGGGGGCTCGGGTAAGATTCGGATGGTTAACGGATCAAAATTTGGACTTAAGGAAATGCTGGAACTGCTGCCTGCTTGTGTGATCGTACCTGTGAAGATATTGATCGTAGGTGCGAAGCCGCATGTGCGTGAAATAAACCGCAGAAGAGGCCAAGAGTGGGACTGGGCAGTGCTTGCAGGTGTGAGGAACTTTCCGCATCTGCGAGGCCGCAGGTGCGAAGTCGTTGGCGCAGATGCGGACTGGGGCTGGCGTGAGGCGACCGCAGGTGCGAAGGGGAATGCGCATCTACGAAGCCCGCAGATGCGAGATTTTAGAGGGCCGACTGTTTTCCGCAGGCACGCATATTTGTCAGCAAATGCGGATGTGCAGGTGCGGAAATGCCTGGGCAGTGTTTAAAATGACGGTTCCGAGATTTTTTCTCATTTTGGACATTTTGGAGCTCGGTTTGGGCGCTTTTGGAGAGGAAAGTTTTCACACAACTTGGGGTAAGTGTTCTTAACTCCCTTGTGATTATATTCCGTGAATTAATCTTCATTTGTGGTGTAAGATTATTGAATCTTCAAGAGAATTAGAAGGAAATTTCTATAATGTCACAAAATGCATTTTTCAAGTTTGAATACCGATTTGGAGTCGGATTTGAGTGAAATTAGTATGGTTGAACTTGTAATTGGATGGGTTGTTGTATTTAATGAGTTTTGTCTGATTTTGAGATGTGGACCCCACGGGTTAGTTTTGGGGCGTAATTTCGGATTTTTTGGAAAATATTAGTATTTTGATATGGAATTAATTCCTATAATTTTTGTGAGCTGAATCAAATTTATTATGACTAGATTCGAGTTGTTTGGAAGTTGTTACGCACAGAATAGAATTTCTGGAGCATTGCTTAGCTTGCTCGACATTGGATTTGGCTTGTTCGAGGTAAGTAACTCTTCTAATCTTGGAGTTGAGGGTATGAACCCTGAATATATGTATTTCGTGAATTGTTGGGAGGTGACGCACATGCTAGGTGGAGCGTGTGGGCGTACACCATAGAAATTGTGACATAATTGTTTTTGTGGAATTTTGTAGTTAAATGATCTTGGCATTTTCCATGCGTTTTATGAGTTAGAGAAATTAAGCTGAAAAGTATATTAAAAATCATGATTAAGGCTATGTGCCAGTATTATCGGGACCCACAGAGGTCATATTGCTGTGAATTATTTATTTTAAATTGAAAATTCATACTCAATCATATTTATTTCATTGCATATCATAACTCAGTTTTATGACTCCATTTTGATGCATATAAATGTTTTGGGCTGAATGCCCTGTTTTACTGAAATGCTCGAGTGGCTTGAGAGGTTTATGATTGAGTGAGGCCGAGGGCCTGATTTGTGAGGATATTTATGGGATCGGGCTGCACGCCGCAGCATGTTGCATATTAATGGGATCGGGCTGCACACCGCAACATGTTTGATATCGGCCGAGGGTCTAATTGTGAGGATGAGTGTGGATTGGGGCTGCCCGCCTGCATCATACTTTATTATTATAGCACGTGAGTTGTCCGTGCAGATTATAGCTCTTGGGCTGAAGGACTCCCTCCGGAGTCTGAACACACCCCAAGTGAGCGCAGGTACCTACTGAGTGTGAGTGCCGAGTGCTCAGTGCTGAGTGATTGGGAGGCATGAGTGATTTTGAGGTATGCTCGAGTGGAAAGAGTGATTGTGAGGTATGCCCGAGTGGCAAGAGTGATTGGGAGGTATGCCCGAGTGGAAAGAGTGATTGTGAAGTATGCTCGAGTGGCACGAGTGACAGTGAGGCTTGCCTGAGGGGCTGTATATGATTGATGTTCTGCCCGAGGGGCTGTTTATGATTTTATCACTGAGTTGCATCGCATTGGCAGGCACACATGACATACAAGCATAGAGATGTATTTTTCCTCATGCTGTACAACATCACAGCATTCATAATTTCTCACACATTTTGACAAATGGCCATAGTGATGCATTTGTTTTACACGGGTTATCCAGAAGGAAAATGAAACATATTATTTATTATTGAAAAGATTTTTGGAGAAATTTATTGTTTTCAAATTATTCATATTATTGGCAACTTCGGTAAACGATTTGGGTTTTCACTGATGTATTTGAAAGAAAGAACTACTATTTGTTTGAAATCATTATTTGGCTGAGTATATTATCCGTGACTTACTTCTGGTATTATTTACTTTATGTTGTTATGGATTGTTGTGGACTATTGATTGTGGACCCGACCTTGGTGGAAGCTCGTCACTACTTTCAATCTACGTCTAGGTTTGTTACTTACTCAGTACATAGGGTCGGGTGTACTGATACTACACTTCTGCACATTGCGTACAGATATTGGCTGTTGTTGTTGCGGTGCTCAAAGGTTGCGGGCTTTGAAGATGTATTTGTATTCCTATTGTAGCTGCCTCTTGTTCAGGGTAGCCTTAGATTTATAAAAGATCTGTTTATGTATTATTCAAATAGACTATGCATTTATTTTATTTCCGCTTTGTATACTCTATTCTTAGAAGCTCATGATTTGTACTACCAGTTCTTGGGGATTGTATAAGATCGGAATCTTTATTCACTTAAATTGCTTTAATAAATATTATTGAAATTGGATAATTGAAAGTTGGCTTACCTAGCGGGTTGGGTTAGGTGTCATCACGACTAGTTGGAATTTGGGTCGTGACAAGAACCCATGAGGGAATATACTTAGAAAAGCGTATTCCGTTGAAGAGCAGTTGAAGAAAACACCAGCATAGATATCTATAATGGATCTATTAATGAGCTCTGACAGTCATAAGGATTCCATGTTGAAAGTACTAAGTGGGGTAAGTGTTCCAAGTAACACCACTAGCGAGGTGTTGGCCGCGACAATTGGGAAAAGGGTCGAAACAAACATGATAACTTTCAGAAGAGATGAACTTCCTATCGAAGGCGCAAGTCACATCAAGGCTCTTCACATCACTGTCAAATGTGGGAAAAAAGTGGTGCCCTAGGTGCTAGTCGATGGAGGACCAGGAGTCAACATTTGTCCGCTCTCCACCCTACGGGAGTTGGGAATTTATTTGAGGGAAGTCAAGGAAAGCCACGTAAGGGTGAGAGCCTTTGATGGTTCACAAAAGGATGTTATTGGAGAAATTGATCTAGATTTGCAAATCGGGTCGGCTGATTTTTCAGTGTTGTTCCAAGTGATGGACACATCCTCTTCCTACAATTTACTGTTGGGCAGGCCCTGGATACATATGGCAGGGATCGTGCAATCTACTTTGCACCAATGCATAAACTTCGACTAGGGATTCCATGTGATCGTGGTTCACGATGAGTGGGGTCATTCTGCCTATCTGGAGTATGTTGTTCCATTCATTGAAGGGTTGGACGGAGTTTCCCTCTATGCTTTGGAAATCATGAAGACTACTGAGATGGAGAAGACTGAACAAAATTGGGGAATGCAGTTGTCGTATATATCAAAGATGGCCATGAGGGAGATGATGAAATATGGATGTAGGCCAGGAACAGGGTTGGGAGCCAAGTCTGATGGAATCACATAGTCAATTAAACACAATTGGCAGAAAGGATGGGTTGGCATGGGATATCAGCCTTTGGAAGGGACAGCTTGCACCGTTAGCTCCGGGAAAAAGGTTTTTGTGCTAGAGCATGTCGCAAGTCCGGGACAGAGTTCAACACCCAAAGATGATATCATCGACGGGATGGGAAAGCTGTTCGTGAATATGATTAAAGAATGCTATGAAGGAACTAACATCAAGACACCGACTATCAAGGATGCTGAACCATAGGAAGAGATGCAGAACTGGACCGACAGTCCATCTTTGGTTCGCCAGGAGTCCCGGTAGTATGGAACTGTAAATGTTTTCTCTTGAAAAGAGCACGGTAAATTAAGGCATGTGCCGTGTCTGCACCCTCTTGTCATTTTCCTCTTGTGAATGCTTAGGACATTCCCCTTTTGATGAAACAAAAGAATCATTTTAATAAATACTGCAACTTTTTTACTGCTTTATTTATACCTAACTTTTCTTTTCAGTAATCAAACCGATAAAAAATTGTGTTATACAATTATGACATGTAACTAAACCGCTGAGTGCAATGACCCGGGTTACGAGGAATATGATGAGAATATGATGCCAGACGATCTCCCGCAGGAGATCGAATAGCTAGAGAGTCAGTGGAAGCCCAATCTTGAAGCAATAGAAATGGTCAATCGCGGAAGCGAAAAAGATGTAAAAGAAACCAGATTCAACATTCACCTAGAAGCCGAGCAGAAGGAAAAAATGATTGAGCTCCTCCGACAGTACGTCGATGTGTTTGCATGGTCCTATGATGACATGCCAGGATTAGGCACCGATATTGTCTGGCATGGTCCTAGAAGCCAATGTAGTGAAGGTCACCAACTATTGAAGCTGGTCATCCCAGTGCCGAAGAGGGACGTAAAGATCAGAATATGTGTGGACTACTGAGATCTCAACAAAGCTAGTCCAAAGAATGCTTTCCCCTACCAAATATCCACATCATCATCAACAATTGTGCGAAGCATGAACTGCAGTCGTTTGTGGATTGTTTTGCTAGATACAATCAAATCTTAATGCACAAGGAAGACGTAGGGAAGACAACTTTCACCATGCCTTGGGAGTCTACTGTTATAGAGTTATGTCGTTCGGTCTCAAGGATGTCGGCGCCACCTACATAAGGTCCATGACGACCCTCTTTCACGATATGATCCATAAGGAGATTGAAATATATGTCGATGACGTCATCATAAAGTCTCGAAATAGTACAGAGCATTTAGACGACTTGAGGAAATGTTTCGAATGCCTGCGAAGGTACAGTTTGAAGTCAAACCCAGCAAAGTGCGTGTTCGTAGTCCCCGCTAGGAAACTATTTGGTTTCATTATAAGCGGGAAGGGGATAGAACTAGATCCATCAAAAATCAAGGCCATGCAGGAATTACCACCACCAAAGAGCAAGAAAGATTTCATGAGTTTCCTGGGAAGATTGAATTACATCAGTTGTTTCATAGCCCAGTCCACGGTAATCTGTAAACCCATTTTCAAGATGCTAAAGAAGCATGCTGCAACGAAATGGACGAAGGAGTGCCACAAAGCCTTCGACAGAATCAAAGAGTA
>AWOL01S0007998.1:245258-255766 GCA_000715115.1 Nicotiana otophora | reverse complement strand
CCCCCCCGAACCAGGGAAACCATTGTTGCTCTATTTGTCATTCTTGTACAATGCCTTTGGCTGCGTGTTGGGGCAACATGACGAGACTGGGAGAAATGAGAAGGTCATCTACTACTTAAGGAAGAAGTTAACACTATATGAGGCCAATTATACCTTGATAGAACACACTTGTTGCGTCTGACTTGGATTTCTCAGAATCTAAGGTATTACACGTCGGTATACACTACGAATTTTATATCTCGGCTCGACCCGCTGATGTTCGATCAAAAACGCATATATTTAACCAGTGTCGCCTTATATTCTATTACTTTTAATTATCTTTTGAGTATTAATTATATTACTTTATATTTAATAATATATTTTAACTATGTAGGAATAAAGCAGTGTGAAGATAAAGAAATTTGGAGCAAAAGTGAATAAAACGCGGAAGAAAAAGAAAGGAAATAAAACAATTAAAAAGATGGAGACAAAGGGGGAACACCTTTTGGGTGTTTGTCCCCCCAGGTTGAAGACAAAGAAAGAAGAGAAATACAAATACTAAAGAAGGCAAAACGTACCTGAGAGGAAGAATTGAAAGAAAATGAGCAAACTTACTGTCTCCAGCGCCAGGACCAGCGCCCTACGCTGGCCTGGACACTGCATTGCGGGATCTTTCCTATTTCGCATGGAATAAGGTTAGTTCGGTCCTATAGGGTTCCAACTCGTATAAAAGTAGTCCTAAACCTAATTTGAAGAGGAGCTAAAATATGTTGAAGGATAATTCACGTGGAGGAACACACACCATGCTTTGGTGGAGGCTTCTAACTAGTATTTCTTCTCTTCTCTTCTTTTAGTCTCATAGTTTATTAGTACTAGAGTTTTGGGTACTGCATGAACGTTGTAGTTTAAAGTTTGAAATTATATTATCATATTGGTTTATTTATTTAATCTTGCGCTTAATTATTTGATTACTTTATCACTAATTAAATACTATCTATGAATCCAGGAATGAACTCGGGAGAGGGAATTCTAGATTGCATAAACGATTGAGTAGAGCAAGATCTTGAACTCGAGCATCGAGAATGGATTTGCGGTTAGCATTGGAATATACATAATCGTCTTGCTTCGTTATTATACGGAAATTATTAATGTGTTCTTGTTAATCCTAATTCCATAGGAATATAGGTATTAGGTTAGCTTGAATACGCGGGTACTACTTCGGGAGAAGGCTACGAGCAATATTAACCCTGTCAATCAATTAACCAGATAAATTAATTAGACGATTTAAGTGAAAAACTCAATGGGATTGTTAGCTAACCCATAGCCCTGTAATAGTTTCTCCCATTGAATTAATCTCTAAGATTGCAGACTTGTTTTCTTTAATTTCTTAGTTTTTGACTCTAGATTAGTTGTAGTTAATAATCTTTAGAAAAGTGATTAAATAGATTAATTGTCTTAGTTTAATTTAGTAAATAGTTAATCACAAGTCCCTGTGGGTATGATATTTGGACTTACAATCCTATATTACTTGTCGACCATGTATAATTGCGTATGCGTTTGGGAGCAACAGTTTTTGACGTCATTGCCAGAGACTTAGAAATTAGCTATTTTTCTATATTAGACTTTTACTTTTATATTTACAAGTTTTTTTTGTAAATATTTTTATTTTTATACTTATTTGATATTTTCTCTTAGTCTGTTTCTAGTTATCTCAGCGTGACATTTGGGGATGAAATATATGGAGGTAAGGTTATTGATGAAGACGCTTGGTTGACAAAAGACTTTTATGGCCCGTGTTTTTGCTCTTGTCATGACCTGACCTTTTGGAAGTCTGAATTTTAATATATGAGTAAGGGTTGGTATTGTGACAAATATTATCAATTAAGGGAACATGTGAAACGACATTGTTTACTAACAACATTGGTGAATGACCGGTCTAAGGAGAGAGTTAATCTTCCACAATAAATTGATAGGTTTGGCTTGGCCGTGCGCAACTTAGATGCAGATTTGAGTACAAAGGTAGATGCGTGTAACGCCCTACAATTTAGTGATGAGTTGTATGAAGTTGAAAAAGATATTCGAGGCCGAATTGAGGATCTAAAATGAGAATACCAATCATTAGACTATGTTTTTGTTGATGATGTCGAGGTTGAAGGAGCATATATTATTGAGGATGTCAAAAATAATGCAGTTTTAGAGTTGGGGCATGTTGGTCCTCATTCTAAATATTTTCTACATTATGTTAGGATGGGGACATGGAGATCGAGATTTTGGAGAGACGTATAGATGAATAACAAGACCCGTACATTCTAAAATTTGTCACACAAAAAAGTCAAAATGACATCCCTCACTTAAATGCCAAGAAGTGCAAGATGCGACATTGTTTACTTGGTTCTTTTGTATTAGTACTACCACCCTACGAACGTGATCGAAAAATTGATTCAAAATTGGGGGCGCAATACATATCATCAAAGTTGAAGGAAAAGTGGTGAATTGGTGCAAGTCGTGCCGCGACATTAAATCAAGCGCTTAATGGGAAGCAACCCAATTCTACTATTTCTTTTTAATTCGTTTAACTTTTTTTATTGTGTTATTTTCCTTATTATTATTTTTGTGTTTTGTAGGAGTAGGAGCATGGAGTCAAAGTCAATAAGCATGTGCAAAATTGAGCAGGCGGTTGAAAATAAATGTGAGGTACCCGTACATTGGATCATACCTAGGAGAAGTCTGAGTATCCCATGAGGTGCTAATACTTCAGCCTTTAGCCTACCAGGGAGTCTCTTTTACCCTCTTGTTATTTAGAGTGTGCATTGAGGACATTGCACAATTTTGAAGTGTGGGTTGAGGGGATTGTTTGGCTGATTTTCCATGCTATCCTAGTTTAGTTGTAGTACTCTTTCTTAGTGTACTAGTTTTGGTGTTAAAAAAATAAAAAATTATCAAAAACTGAAAAAACAAAAAACGAAATTCTTGTGAAATAATAGAGGGCTGAAAAAACAATTAAGAGATGAAAATAATCGGCGATGAAGTCTAAAAGTACAAAGTCCTTATGGAAGTGTAAGCCACTATTATATAGTTCTCCTACCTGTCCCTTAGTCAACAATATAACTCGTTAAAGTCCTATTAGATTCTATTCGAGCACACATAATTAGTAGAGTTGTACATAATGGGCAAGCCTATGGCTTTTTGTGCATACATGTGAATTTATTTGTGAGTGTAAGAGTTGTTCTTTGATGTTAAGTCCTTAAATTATATGCATTCTTTGATTTGGGTGTACGGATTATTTATTATCATGAGGGCACTAGTTTCATGATAGATATGTGATGTTATTAGCTTTATTTGGCAGAGTAGGTGAGCGAGCTTAAATTTGGTGAGTTAGAGTCCCTCTCTGAGGTTAGGAGGTTAGAAGTTTGTTGTTTGTTTGTGACTTGTATATCTTGCATGATGATGAGGAAGTGTATATCTGATCGCTTGAGTTGCTATAGGGCCTAATTGTTAGTATCTACCGAAGTTGTTGTATTTATAGGTTTGATTTATTGAGAGTAGTTTTAATGCTTACTCGAGGACAAGCAAGAGTTCAAGTGTGGGGTTGTGATGTTGGTCAAAAAATACAAATATTTAACCAGTGTCGCCTCAAATTCTATTACTTTTAATCTTCTTTTGAGTGTTAATTATATTATTTTATATTTAATATTATATTTTATCTGTGTATGAATAATGCAGTGTGAAGATGAAGAAATTTGGAGTAAAATTGAATAAAATGCGAGAGAAAAAGAAAGGAAATAAAACAATTAAAAAGAGGGGGAACACCCTTTGGTTGTTTGTCCCTCCAAGTTGAAGACAAAAAAAATAAAAAGAAAACTACAAATAGTAAAGAAGGCAAAAACGTACCTGAGAGGAAGAATTGAAAGAAAATGCGGAAAGTCAATGCCTCCAGCGCCAGGGCCAGCGCCCCACGCTGGCCTGGATCCTGCGTTACATGATTTTTAATATTCGCCTGGAACAAGGTAATTTCGGCTCTATACTGTCCCAACTCGTAAATATGGGGTCCTAAACCTAATTTGGAGAGGATCTAATATATTTTGAAGTAGAATTCACGTAGAGGAACATACACTATTCTTTGGAGGAGGTTTCTAACTAGTGTTTCTTCTATTCTCTTCTTTTAATCTCATAGTTTATGAGTTCTGGAGTTTTGGGTGCTGCATGAACGTTGTAGTTTGAAGCTTGAATTGTTCTTAGTATTTTATGTTATTAGTTTCTTTATTCAATAATTATTGGATTTCTTGATCACCAATTAAATACTATCTACGAATCTATGATTTAACTCAGGAGAGAGAATTCTAGATTCCATATAAGATTTGGTAGAGAAAGATTTTGAACTCCAGCATCGGGAATGGATTTACGGTTAGGATACGAATATACTTAATCCCCTTGCTTGGTTAGTTTACGAGAATTATTAATGCATTTTTGTTAATCCTAATTCCATATAAATATAGGCGTTAGGTTAGCTTGAATACGCGAGTACTACTTCGGGAGAAGGTTACGAGCAATATTAACCCCGGCAATCAATAAACCAGATAAATTAATTAGACGATTTAAGTGGAAAACTCAACGAGATTGTTAGCTAACCCATAGCTCTGGAATATTTTCTCTCATTGAATTAATCTCTAAGATTGCAGACTTATTTTCTTTAATTTTTTAGTTTTTTACTCTAGATTAGTTGTAGTTAATAATCTTTAGAAAAGTGATAGAATAGATTAATTGTCTTAGTTTAATTTAGTAAATAGTTAATCACAAGTCTCTGTGGGTACGATATCTGGACTTACAATCCTATATTACTTGTCGACCATGTATAATTACGTGTGCGTTTGGCAGCAACAGTTTTTGACGTCGTTGCCGGAGACTTTGAAATTAGCTATTTTTCTAGATTAGACTTTTACTTTTATCTTTTCAAGTTTTGTTTTGTAAATATTTTTATTTTTATACTTATTTGATATTTTCTCTTAGTCTGTTTCTAGTTATCTCAGTGTGACATTTGGGGATGAAATATATAGAGGTAAGGTTATTGACGAAAACGCTTGGTTTTCAAAAGACTTTTATGGCCCGTGTTTTTGGGCTTGTCATGACCTGACCTCTTGGAAGTCTGAATTTGAATATGGGAGTAAGGATTGGTATTTTGACGAATATTATCGATTAAGGGAATATGTGAAACGACATTGTTTACTAACAACGTTGGTGAATGATCGGTCAAAGGAGAGTTAATCTTCCACAAGTAATTGACAGGTTTGGCTTGGCCATGCGCAACTTAGATGAAGATTTGAGTACAAAGGTAGATGCGTGTAATGACCTACAATTTAGTGATGAGTTGTATGAAGTTGAAAAAGATCTTCTCGGCCAAATTGAGGATCTAAAATGAGAATACCAATCATTAGACCATGTTTTTGTTGATGATGTCGAGATTGAAGGTGCATATATTATTGAGGATGTCGAAAATAATGCATTTTTAGAGTTGGGGCGTGTTGGTCCTCATTCTAAACATTTTCAACATTATGTTTGGATGTCGGAGATCAAGATTTTGGAGAGACATACAGATGAATAACAAGACCCGTACATTCTAAAATTTGTCACACCAAAAAGTCAAAATCCCTCACTTAAAGGCCAAGAAGTGCAAGATGCGGCATTGTTTACTTGGTTCTTTTGTATTCGTACCACCACCCTAGGAACGTGGTCGAAACAGTGATGCAAAATTGGGGTCGCAATGCATATCATCAAAGTGGAAGGAAAAGTGGTGAAGTGGTGCAAGTCGTGCCGCGACATTAAATCAAGCGCTTAATGGGAGGCAACCCAATTCTACTATTGCTTTTTAATTCGTTTAATTTTTTTATTGTGTTATTTTCCTTATTGTTATTTTTGTATTTTGTAGGAGTAGGAGCATGGAGTTAAAGTCAATAAGTATGTGCAAAATTGAGCAGGCGGTTGAAATGAAATGTGAGGTACCCGTACATTGGATAATACCTAGAAGAAGTCTGAGTATCCCATGAGGTGCTAATACTTCAGCCTTTAGCCTACCAGGGAGTCTCTTTTACCCTCTTGTTATTTAGAGTGTGCATTGAGGACATTGCACAATTTTGAAGTGTGGGTTGAGGAGATTGTTTGGGTGATTTTCTGTGCTATCCTAGTTTAGTTATAGTACTCTTTCTTAGTGTACTAGTTTTGGTGTTAAAAAAATAAAAAATAATCAAAAACTGAAAAAAAACAAAAAAATAGAATTCTTGTGAAATAATAGAGGGCTGAAAAATAACATTAAGAGATGAAAATAATGGGCGATGAAGTTTAAAAGTACAAAGTCCTTATGGATGTGTAAGTCACTATTATATAGTTCTCTTACCCGTCCCTTAGCCAACAATATAACTCGTTAAAGTGCTATTAGATTCTATTCGAGCACAAGTAATTAGTAGAGATGTACATAATGGGAAAGCCTGTGATTTTTTGTCCATACATGTGAATGCATTTGTGAGTGTGAGAGTTGTTCTTTGATGCTAAGTCCTTAAATTATATGCATTCTTTGATTTGGGTGTATGGACTATTTATTATTATGAGGGCACTAGTTTCATGATTGATAGGTGATGCTATTAGCTTTATTTGACAGAGTAGGTGAGCGAGCTTAAATTTGGTGAGTTAGAGTCCCTCTCTGAGGTTAGGAGGTTAGAAGTTTGTTGTTTGTTTGTGACTTGTATATCTTGCATGATGATGAGGAAGTGTATATCTGATCGCTTGAGTTGCTATAGGGCCTAATTGTTAGTATCTACCGAAGTTGTTGTATTTATAGGTTTGATTTATTGAGAGTAGTTTTAATGCTTACTCGAGGACAAGCAAGAGTTCAAGTGTGGGGTTGTGATGTTGGTCAAAAAATACAAATATTTAACCAGTGTCGCCTCAAATTCTATTACTTTTAATCTTCTTTTGAGTGTTAATTATATTATTTTATATTTAATATTATATTTTATCTGTGTATGAATAATGCAGTGTGAAGATGAAGAAATTTGGAGTAAAATTGAATAAAACGCGAGAGAAAAAGAAAGGAAATAAAACAATTAAAAAGAGGGGGACAAAGGGGGAACACCCTTTGGTTGTTTGTCCCTCCAAGTTGAAGACAAAAAAAATAAAAAGAAAACAACAAATAGTAAAGAAGGCAAAAACGTACCTGAGAGGAAGAATTGAAAGAAAATGCGGAAAGTCAGTGCCTCCAGCGCCAGGGCCAGCGCCCCACGCTGGCCTGGATCCTGCGTTACATGATTTTTAATATTCGCCTGGAACAAGGTAATTTCGGCTCTATACTGTCCCAACTCGTAAATATGGGGTCCTAAACCTAATTTGGAGAGGATCTAATATATTTTGAAGTAGAATTCACGTAGAGGAACATACACTATTCTTTGGAGGAGGTTTCTAACTAGTGTTTCTTCTATTCTCTTCTTTTAATCTCATAGTTTATGAGTTCTGGAGTTTTGGGTGCTGCATGAACGTTGTAGTTTGAAGCTTGAATTGTTCTTAGTATTTTATGTTATTAGTTTCTTTATTCAATAATTATTGGATTTCTTGATAACCAATTAAATACTATCTACGAATCTATGATTTAACTCAGGAGAGAGAATTCTAGATTCCATATAAGAGTTGGTAGAGAAAGATCTTGAACTCGAGCATCAGGAATGGATTTACGGTTAGGATAGTAATATACCTAATCCCATTGCTTGGTTATTTTACGAGAATTATTAATGCGTTTTTGTTAATCCTAATTCCATATAAATATAGGCGTTAGATTAGCTTGAATAGGCGAGTACTACTTCGGGAGAAGGCTACGTGCAATATTAACCTTGTCAATCAATAAACCAGATAAATTAATTAAACAATTTAAGTGGAAAACTCAATGGTATTGTTAGCTAATCCAGAGCTCTGGAATATTTTCTCCCATTGAATTCATCTCTAAGATTGTAGACTTTTTTTCTTTAATTTCTTAGTTTTTGACTCTAGATTAGTTGTACTTAATAATCTTTAGAAAAGTGCTTGAATAGATTAATTATTTGAGTTTAATTTAGTTAATAGTTAATCACAAGTCCCCTGTGGGTATGATACCTGGGCTTACAATCCTATATTACTTGTCGACCATGTATACTTGTGTGTGCGTTTGGGAACAACACATGCTCGGGTACAGTTTTTCATAAGCCAATGCCTACCAAAAATCTAGCTAAAAGGCAAATTCTCCTCAATAAATTTGGCATTGTGTACGTAACACAAAAGGCTATCAAAGGGCAAGCTTTAGCCGACCACCTCGCCGAGAGTCATGCGGATGGAGATTACGAACCGCTGACCACGTATTTCCCTGATGAAGAATTACTATTTGTAGGGGAGAATATTGCAGAATCATACCTCGGGGTGGAGAATATTTTTCGATGGAGCAACAAATTTCAAAGGATTCAGAATTGGGAAAGTCCTGATTTCGAAATATGGACAGAACTACCCAGCATCGGCATAGATAAGATTCCCTTGTACCAATAATATAGCTGAATACGAAGCATGCATCCTTGGAATCAGAATGACAGTCGACATGAACATCAAAGAAGTTTTGGTCATAGGAGATTCTGATTTGTTGATACACCAAGTCCAAGGAGAATGGTCCACCAAGAATGTCACGATACTGCCATACTTGCACTGCGTGAAGGAGTTGTGTAAGAAGTTCACAAAGATTGAGTTCAAGCACGTCCCCAGAATTCAGAACGAGTTTGTGGACGCCCTTCCAACCTTATCATCTATGACTCAGCATGCAGACAAGAACTACATCGACCCTATCGAGGTAAAGATCAGGTATCCGCATGCCGATTGCTTCCTTGTGAATGAAGAACTAGATGTCAAACCATGGTATTACGACATTAAGAAATTCCTTGCAACCAGAGAATACCCGGATAATGCTACTAATGGTCAAAAGCGAGCCCTTGGGAGGTTGGCAAACCACCTTTTCCTCAACGGGGAAGTCTTGTACAGGAGGACCCCAGACTTAGGTTTGTTGAGATGTGTAGACGCTGTTGAAGCCGCTAGACTAATGGAGGAAGTACTTGCAGGGATGTGCGGACCCCACATGAACGGGTTCACATTAGCCAAGAAAACTTTGAGAGGTGGATACATTTGGATGACTATGGAAAGTGATAGTATCCGCTACCTGTAGAAGTGTCACCGGTGTCAGATTCACAGAGATTTCATACGGGTTCCACCAAACGAGTTAATGTAATGGGTTCACCCTGGTCGTTTGCCGCCTGGGGGATGGACGTGATAGGACCCATAGAGCTTGACGCATCAAACGGACATCGTTTCATCTTGGTAGCCATTGACTATTTCACCGAATGGGTCGAGGCATCTATTTACAAGGCCGTCACAAAGAAGGTAGTAGAAGATTTTGTCCGAAACAACATTGTTTGCAGATTTGGAATACCAGAGTCCATCTTCACTGACAATGCCGCTAACAACTCATGCTCATTGTTGAGAAAAGAATAGATGCAGTATGCCATGGACAACTATATTAGAACAAGATGGCCAATGCATTTAACAAAAGAGTGAAGCCTCGCCAATTCACACCTGGATAGTTGGTTCTGAAGAAAATCTTTCCCCATCAAGAAGAAGTCAAAGGGAAGTTTGCACCAAGCTAGCAAGGTCCTTACGCGGTTCACCCAACACTGTCGGGTGGAGCTCTAATCTTGGCAGAAATGGATGGAAAAGACAGCACGGAGCCAATTAACTCAGATGCAATCAAGAGATATTATGTCTGAAGGGAAATAGAGCTAGGGTTTTGATGTAACATAACTACGTTCAACCTGACTTCCCACATAGGGATATGCAGGAAACCCATGTACAGTTCAGTTTCTCTCACCCCTTTCTCTTGTAATATAAAAACCAAATATCATTTTTTACGTTGTTCAGGAACTACGCCGACTTGATTTCCTCAGAATGGAATACGTAGGCAATCCTCATTGGATTCAGTCATATTTTAGACTTTAACTACGTTCTGGCCTGATTCCACTTGGATACGTAGGCTGTATGAGTCAGACTCGGCCATTTTCATTCTTAATCTCATCATTTTGCATATGTTGTAATCAAACTACGCTTTGACCTGATTCCGTTTTGGATACGTAGGCTACCTGAGTCAGGCTTTGTCATTTTCATCATATTTTATCATCATCCCACGAACTACGTTCAAACATGATTCTGTTTTGGATACATAGGCAACCTGAAAGGATTCGGTCATAACCTTAGGAAAGCCGTTGTAATGCATTAGTTCTAACTATGACGCATCCGCAATAGCAAGTAGACGTGTTGTTAGAGCCATCACAAAAGATCGACATCAACAGGACGAAGTTCTCAAAGGAATGCGTTCGCGTGTGGAGAACCTTTCGTAAGATGTCCTAATCCAGGTATTTTCAAGTATTTCCCTTAAAGGAAACAAGCATTTTCAAAATGTTTTCTAGAATATATATATATATATG
>AWOL01S0007998.1:230466-243620 GCA_000715115.1 Nicotiana otophora | reverse complement strand
TGTGTGTGTGTGTGTGTGTGTGTGTGTGTGTGTGTGTGTGTGTATGTGTGTGTGTGTGTGTGTGTGTGTGTGTGTACAGTAACTTGTTCCATCTAGCGAACTTCATGGCGAAATCATGTCAAGGCTAGGGCAAACCAACACTATGGTCAACATAACGCAACTCCCCCCCCTACTAAGAAGTTTTCTTTGAGTGCAGGGTCAATAGAGAATAAGGAAGCACTAGAACCACACTGGGACAAATGAAGGATCTTCCACTTGCCTAAGATTATCTCTCCTCCTTTTTACTTAAAATTTTCTAGTACAGCTAGATCTAACTTTTGAATCCTCTACAGGTGCCTCGGAATCAAACAACTTATACGAAAATGTATACATAACAAATCGTCCGCTCGCCTAATCGGAGCACCCTATCCAAATCGAACATCGGCTTCGTCAATGAAAGTCATGTAAATAGCAAACAACCTGCTCAATCAATCGGAGCTCCCTATACAAATCAAACTTTGACTTCGCCAATCAAATTCATGTATATAGCAAACTGCCAGCTCAAGCAATCGGAGTTCCTTGTACAAATCGAACGTCGGCTTCGCCAACTGGAGCCTTGTATATAGCAAACTTCGCCAACAAAAGCAATCCATAGAATCGCCCCCTCAATCACGGACACCGGAATAGACAATCGCAAACCTCGTCACCAATGTTCTGCCAATCTATGGCCGCAACCTAGCTTCGCAGTCCAGAGTATCTGTTGAGCATGCTTATATTTCATTTCATTTCACTATTACTTTGAATGTTTTAATGTTTTGTTCATGCAGCTTTAGGCATAATTATGATTTTAATCAATCACTCCCAAGAGAAGAATACTTTACATTTCAGTGCAAATCTCTCCCAATAACGGAGACGCACTTAAAAAATAAAGCTCTCCCGACAAGGGGATACATTTCCCAGTGCAAAGCTCTCCCAACAAACGGAGATGAACTTTACCAATCAAGCTCTCCCAACAAGCGGAGACAATTTTCAAATGCTCTGATAGCTGTAAAATGATACACAGCCCAGCTAACAAATCGAGTCAGGATCAAGTATCCCATCATCCCAATCTCAAATAACGAGCATAGCTATTATTGACCTGACCCCTATTACATTATATAAGCCGGCTCTTTCTTCAAGATAAGAAACGAGTAGCCGAAAACGGCTGTCCCTATTGTAATTTAGATGGAGTCATCTATAGGGATAAGAATATTACCATTACTGAGAGAGGGGTAGCGGTACCATGCTCGTAGGTTGACTCACATATGCATCCCGACTAAGGTCGCACAAACATGCACTTCCCTTATGCATCCAACCACTTCACTAATGTGGCATCATCATTGTTGCATAATTTACATTGCCGCTTAATATATTCTACATTATAATATATTAGTATCTATGTATTTCATTTGTTTTGTAGGAACAAACACCACAATGTGGAACTTTTTCTTAGACGCAGATCGAACTACAATGTTATGGGGACAGCCAACCCAATAGCGGGCCTACGATCCCAGCTCAAGATGATCAGCGAGCTCAAAGTTTTGAATCATTCAAATCTGGCCGCAAATTCAAGCAACAATGAGTGACCAATATTCCGTCTCGCTGTATCGTCGCAATACGATACTTGAGCAATACCTGCGAGGGTCGATTTCCTAAAGTCTCCGCTCCAAAACTACATGATGCCTGATCCTCATTAAGCCTGAGGTATGTAAGCAATTCAAAGCCATAATTCGCCCCCATATTCCTAAATCTTTCTAGATTCTTTCTCAAATTCAATTTTGGAATTCACCCATTTTCATATCCTGTAATAGTTGCCTAAAAGTCAGGACAAAATTGGCTTTGGTTCAATTTCTTTGCCCGAAAACTCTTTCATCATCTCCGGTCAAAGAGGGACAATTATTGATGACCAATTTTGACTCTCCCTTTTAAAATTAATTTATTTATACTTAATAATTTGTAATAAATATTTTTAAAGTATTTTCCAGTAATAAATACTTATTTCCAAAAATTAATTCAGTATTAGTTTTTGAATTAATCATTTGGTATTAGTATTGTGTAATTACAATATATATTTACTATTTTAGGATTATTAAAATTATTTCTACGTGTAAGTTCTATAATTAATTCAATAATTTACCTCTTAAAATAGTTAATTAGTTTACTATTTCAATAATTCAAAATTAATGTCCTAGTGAAGTATTTTTACAAATAATAAATTATTTAAAATAATTAGTAATATTTAACAATTATAATTTTTACTACGTTTTATTAAAAATAATTAAGTTTATTTAAATTAATTTCAAAAGGGTAAAGACTAAAATACTATGATTGCAGTTCTCTAACTAATTACAAAGTGGCTACCATTTAAATAATTGCTAGCCCAAATACAAGGCCTAATTCGGACCTGACCCAATTCAAATACCCATCTCATTTGCCTCCTTGGTCATCCATGACACTCTTCCTAAACCAATCATAACCTGCCACATGACTCGTCTCTCTCACTCACAAAGAAAGCACAATGAATCTGGATCATTGATCTATCAGATCAACAACCCTAATTTTATCCCCAATTTTCTTTTAAGTTTGGTACCTCACCAGACTCAATATCAGCCGTCCAAATCCAAGCATCCAAAGACTGTAACTTATTATATTTTTTATTCTTTAATGCCCAAATTATCAGGGCCGTTTATCATTAGATCCAACGGCCTAGATCCTATCTCTCGTTCTTAAACCTAAAGACCAGCCCCAATACCCCAAAACCCTAAATCATTTCTCCAAACTCTCAGCCACCCCCCTTTCCGCTTCTTTTGTCATCTCTCTCAAACCTTCAGACCCATCAATCACCCAAACCATGCACTAATTAGTTCAAGGTTACCACATCAGAGAATCATGCTTCCTGTCTCTCATGTCCGCGATTCTCTCCGATTACTTCCCATTTTTATCACCCCACTTCAAATCTCCCAAATGCGAACCCTAGGATTTAAACATGGAACATCAAATCTTCAAATCGCTCTTGTGTTCGGGCTTTGTCCGCTAATTTTCGCTTCCAACGGTCAATCTTCTCTCCTCTCATGTAAAAATCCTTACTGATTTTCCCTCCATTCTCTTTCAATTTCACTCAATCATGCTCACATCATCTGGTAATCATCATCTTCCATTATTCGATTTGAATCCTCTTAAACCCTAGAGCCTTCAATAGCCACTATAAATGGAAGTTTTTAATTCTCTCACCTACGAACCTACACACGACAAAATTACGAACCAATCACCTAACACTGAGAAAAACACACACACAAACACTGAGAAGTTTAGGATTCCAAGCCTCAGGTTCTTATTGTTTTTCCTTTCTTTTGCTGAGTACTATCGCTGGTCTAAACTTGAGGTTTTCTGGGATCTTAAGCAACTGAGACGAGCTCTCATTTGGTCTGCTACTTTGAAAAAGGCCAGCACCTCTGTCATTCTTCTCTTTTGTTCGTTTCTTTGAATGATACAAGAATGTTAAGTTAGGTTCTGTATATTACTGTTGTTATGGTGTCTAGTATGTTTATACTTGTGTTCCGTTGGTTCAGTGGTTGCTTGTGATTAGTTGTCTTGCTATCAGTCTTTAAATTATGATTAATTAAACAATATAATTGATTCTTACTGATCTTATTTCCTCAGTTTCCAACAGTCTATATGATTAAGTTATTATCTGTTCATGTTCACATGAACCTCATAGCTCTTACTGGTATACAGTAGTCCTTATCCTTGCATGTTACAATATGTGGCAGCACTGCAAGTGGCTAGCAAGTCCATCCAGTCAGGGTCAATCTGTAGCGGAAAGAAGAAGAAGAGGAGGTCTCAGTAGGCGTCCCTTACTACCAACCCAACCCACCTCATGGAAGTACCCCTTATTCCCTAAACAACAACTCACCACTCACCACCAACCACTTACCCTCCAGTCTATAATACCCAGCCATATTACCACCCTCAACCACAATACAATCCTCCTCGAGCCAACAACAACCAAAAACCACAACGGCCATATGCTCCTGTCAAAACCACTACTCTTCAGAACCGACATGTTTATGCACCACGCCCTCATCCAAACTTTGAATAGAGGGGTGCTAGAGCTTATACCCCGATTGCTACGCCTCTGGCCCAATTGTTTGAAAGGTTGAGAAGAGTAGGATTGATATACCCGATCGCGGGAAGGGTTTCTGAACATCCCTCCAAATATTTTGATCCCACTAAGAGATGCGTGTATCTTTCCAATGTACCTGGGCACGATACTGACGACTGTTTCAAGTTGAAAAATGAAATTGAAACCCTGATCAAGAGCAAAGACATTCAGTGCACTCTGGTATCACCTAATCTGAATCCAACCCACTGCTAAATCATCGTAACCAGGGATCTAACATGATCACATTAGACAAAGAATATGACCTAAAGGGAACAATTGTCACCATAGAAAAAATCAGAAGCCTCAAGGATCCCTCCTCAAAATGCTCCAATCATTACAGTAAAACTAAGGCCTACAGTAATAGTTCACACCTATCTGCAGCAACCTACTGATGCTACTCGAGACGAAGAATATCGCGAGTACAAAACCGTCCCACAGACGTACCAGCAAAAGGAAAAGGCCAAAATGCCAGACTTTTCCGCAACCCATGGTATGACTAGGTCTGGAAGACACTAAGCCCTTGAAGATGTCAATTGAGGAAACTCGGGGAGACAACAAAGTCCAAGGAGGAACATAATAGACCCAGAAACCGCTGAGTTTTAGAAAAGAATGTCAAGAAAAGAGATTCCATGGAAGAGCAGTTGAAGAAAAGTCCAGCACGGATATCTATCATGGATCTATTAAAAAGCTCTAACATTCATAAGGATGCCCTATTGAAAGTCCCAAGTTGGGTGAGTGTACCAAGTAATACCACTAGCAAGTTGTTGGCCACAACAATTGAGACAATGATCGAAGTAAATATGATCACTTTCAAAAGAAATGAACTTCATGTCGAAGGCGCAAGTTACATCAAGGCTCTTCACATCACTATCAAATACGGGGGCAAAGTGGTGTCTCGAGTGCTGGTCGATGAAGGATCAGGAGTCAACATTTGTCCGCTCTCCACCCCGTGGGAGTTGGGAATTTATTTGAGGGAAGTCAAGGAAAGCCACGTAATGGTGAGAGCCTTTGATGGTTCACAAATGGATGTTATTGGAGAAATTTATTTAGCTTTGCAAATTGGGCCGGTTGATTTTTCGGTGTTGTTCTAAGTGATGGACAGCTTCTCTTCCTACAATTTGTTATTGGACAGGCCCTGGATGCATATGGCAGGGGCCGTGCCATCTACTTTGCACCAATGCATAAAATTCGAGCATGGATACCGAGATATCGTGGTTCATGGCGAGTGGGGTCACTCCGCCTATCTGGAGTATGTTGTTGCATTCATTGAAGGGCTGGATGAAGTTGCCTTTCATGCTATGGAAATCATGCAAACTACGAAGATTGAGATGACTAAAAATAATTTGGGAATGCAGTCGCCATATAGATCCAAGATGGCCATGAGAGATATGATGAAATATGGATACAAGCCCAATCATCAGAGTCTAGTCATCTCTCCCCACTTCTTTCATTATTATTCATTATTTCCAAAGCTTAGTTTACTTCCTTCATTATCTTTTACTTATTTCCTTTGTTGTCTTATCGCATTTTATTATCATGTATTGAACACTCATATATTAGATTATGTACTTTACTTTCATGCTCTAGTATTACTTTCATGACTGGGTATGTATTTTGTTTGTGACTCAGAGTTGATTATGAGATTCTCGTGCTTTTCATATGATGGTATGATAGATGCGGTGTGTTGTGTGGGATTAAGATTTGCATATGCAAGGTCACGGTTAAGTTTTGAAGGTAAGGTCATGAATTCTTAGACAACATGGACGATTTAAGATGACTAGATGAGTGCTATTACTACTTGGTATTGCCTGAGAAGGGTTCGCATTTTAAAAAGCGCACTGTGTTTTGACTTACGGATGCTTCATTGGTATTGTGGTACTCACCTGGTTGATCGACTGCTGATGTTCAGATTTTGCTATGTGGTATAGAAGAATTATAAATTTATTTCTTGTGGGATTATTATGTATTAGACATGTGTTAGTCATTCGAGTGGTGGTGTTGGGATTGGCTATGGTGATTCAGGTGTTCTATGGATTTGGAGACTGAGAGTTCTCAAAAGCAGATTGTTTTGGGGTTGTAGACTGTAAAGATGGGGCCAAAGTTAGCTAGATAGTAGTACGTGCTATGGTTAGGTCATTCTGGACTTTTGGAGGGCTATTTATCCATTTGTGTATGACCAGATTTGATTTCGGGTCCCATTGGTAGGCCCAATGGGGATGTTTATTCTACGCCGAGTCAGATTTGTTGACTCAACACCATTATTGCTGAAAGGTGTGTCATTCGGTTAGAGTGGAGCTTGTTCGTGTTCTGATATATTCTATGTGTTACTCTTCTATGCTACAAGGGGTTGTGATTTATTGGTTATATGTACACCCTATGCGGTTTTATTTGGGCCTTGTAGCACATTTCGAGCGAAATGGTCATTGGGTGTTGAATGGTTAATTGTGCCTTAGTTATAGTCTTTTCGAGCTGTGATATATTGTGTTATTTGCTTCTCTGTGGTTATGGTCATGCACTTCGTGTACTTGATGCTTACGTGTGGTTGTTGATTTTGGGCATTATGACATGAGGTATTTCATATGGACCGGTGTTCGGATTGGGTCATGCATCGCAGCGGCTTTATGCTAGGATATGATCCTTTGTTCTTATTTAATGTGTTATGTTTCCCCTTGTGTTGTGGATTGATAGCATTGGTCTTCATGGTGGTATCTGCTGATCTAGCGGGATGGTTTCTTCATTTCCATTATCTTTCCATAATTGGGAATATTTAAGTTATTGTTTGTTGGTGCACAAATTGCATGGTATGTGGCTCTAAGTATGATTTATGTGACATGTCGGTCGAGCAGCTTGTACTGGATGAGGTGAGTTTATTGGGCCTGAAATGAGTGCCATCAGATTTGATTAAGGTATGTTTGCAAGAATTGTGTCACTAGTCGGCTTAGATTTTTTCTATGGTTCTTAACTGGCAAGAGAGATCCACACGTAGAGTTTTTGTATGTTTCTTTCATCATCGGCAGTGTACGAAGGTTCAGAATAAGATTTTATTTGATATAAGGTTTGTTACCGGTGTCAGGTTGGTTATCGAGCAGCTATTGCAATCAGAAGTTATTGCTATGAGTATTTGAGTTATGTGGCATAACAAGTGATTATTTCATGAGATATGGTTATGGATTGATACAGCTTGTTCAAAGTTATACAGAGCATAGATGCAAGAATCAGGTCATATTATGAATTACAAATGTTGGGGATTTGGGTTTTAAGGTTTATGGACTAAGGTTGAAGTAAAAATCCTTTGTTAGGTGGTGTTGTCATGCTTATATGGATTGGGATGACGTCGGATCACCCATGGTTATGTGTATGGTGAGGGTATATGGCAATTTGATGGATTTTGAAACGACTCTTGGGACGTTCGAAGACTTACGTATGTTTAAGTGGGGGAGAATGTAACGACCCGACCGGTCGTTTGAGCTCTAGTGTTCCGTTCGGTGGTTTGAGACTTTAATTAGCTTCATATTATGTATTATGACTTGCATGTATTGTTGGTTTCAAATTTTGAGTGGTTCGAGATTGATTTGGAAGAATAATTCTCGTTTTAGAAGCTTTAAGTTGGAAAAACTAACCAAGGTTTGACTTTTAGATAAATGGACTTGGAATCGGGTTTTAATTATTCCAATAGGTTTTTATTTTGGATATGTCCATAGTGTTTGGTTAAATTTCGATGAGTTTTGGATAAGTTTTGGTTGCATGGTGATTATTTTTGGTTTTGACGTCGATTTGAGCATAAAGGTTACCATATTGAGCAAACAACACTTGATACGTGTTTCGACTAAACTATTATATCTATATCATAATTTTGGAACCATAGCAACTGAAATCATCAAGTTTCGACATCGTATGAGGAATTTATGGTCATTTTACTGAGAATTGGGTTATCAGATTTTTTTAAATTTACGAAATTGACACCGAATTCGTTTTTAAAAATCAGCACTATTTCTAAATATTGAAACCAACATATCTCCTTCATTATAAGGTCAAATAGAGTGATTCAAAATCCTAACTTGACAGGAATTTTACGAGGAATCCATTGAAGGCGTCAAAAGCGAGTTTCGAGATCGTTTAAATAAGGCAGAACAGCTAGGTGTTTTGGCTATTAATGTTGTTAGAGATTTTCTCATCTTAAAAGTTTGGGATTGTAAGAATTCAAGGATGCTCTTCAAAGTTCTTCCATGGGGTAAGATCTAAACCATAAACTAAGTATTTCTCTTTTCTTCATTCCCTTGGTTTAAGCTTTAAGCCATGATTTTAATTGAAAACCCATTTAATTCTCTACATCAAGACCTAGGGTTATGTCCTTGACGAGTGCAAAACACACACTTAAATTATGCTCTAATCAAATATGTATAATATCATATCCACGGTGATTGGATTTAAACATTATTCTCGTAGGTTCTAGATTGGTTTCTATCCAGGAGAATCAATAGTTGAGATTTATATAATTAATAACTAAAATTAACTAAGAATCTAAAGTTATTTACTAATGACAACCGAAACAAGGAATAAGTGAAGAAAGTTATCAATGGGAGAAGATAGGGTATTGATAGTATAGGTGCAAGATAATTGTTTGGGATATAACTCTAGATAATTCATTTCTAATGTTCAAGAGAGTCTCTCGAATTCACTCAATTATTAGTTCAAACGTTAGGCAAAAACTCCTCTCTCCATTAAGTCTTAACCTCACAAGATGAACCAATTTAAGCACATAAAGATATGCAAGAATGCGTAATGGATTGGTCTTTAAGAAAACATCTTTCGATTATTCTCCTAACTAGGTTTAATCAATGTATCAACTATCCTCTTTCGATTACTTAGAAGAATCTTTGAACTCAACCAACAATATAATGGAAAGATATCACAAGTTATGCCTCTCTCGATTACATGAACTAGTGAATATAGATGCAACAATTAAATCATCCAAAAATGCCTCAATACATAAACCTAGAGTTATAATCTACAAACAATCATCAATACACCAATTCCATCAAACTCTAAATGAAACTACTCCATAGATATGGAGCAATTCATCACAAATAAAATTAAAGTGCAGAAAACCATAAATTCAATCCAAACTCGGGTCTTGAGTAAGGAAGGAATGATGAAATCCATGTGCCTGTGTTCTTCCAACTCCTCCTTACGTCCAAAGTATGTTAAAAGTTATAAAATAACATTTTCCATGTATTTATACCAAGTAGCGTCGGGCCCACACGAAACCACCTTCTCCTAGCCAAAATAGGACATTGGCTATGTAAAACTTACACAGGCGCGCCGCATGGGGCGACGGGCCATGCAGGGAATTAGTGGGGAAATCCAGAGAGTCAAAATCTGTCAGGCAGCAGAAAATAGGCAACGGCAGTGCCCACGCGCCGCGACAGTTGGGTTTTCTCAGATTACGGCTCAAACATCGATTTTTGATGTCCAGACTTTGTCCTGGACCCCCGAACACGATCCCGGCTTAATACCTTGGGCTTTTACTCAGACTTCAAAGCCTTAAATTGCTCGAATTCATTCTATAATATCCACATAGCTCGAAATCACTCCTACAAGGCATAAAACACACAATAATAGCAAAACACTACCAATTAAATCTCAAAAGCAAATAAAGTGCAGTAAATTAGAGTGGAATAATGGACTAAAACACGAGATTATATCCTACCATCAATACCCCACACTTAAACCATTGCTCGCCCTCGAGCAATCAAACTACACTTTATATAGACACGATCTTTTTAAACAAGTCTCATAGTTCATCACACCAAGAATATTTAAAATAGATTAAGCACAATACTGTAACATCCTCGCCTCAAGATTTGACTCAAAAGCCCCACGCATTTTTCACAACCCGCTCACTTGCTCTAACACATAGGTCAACGACATTATCTTTCATTCATGAATCAAGTGCCCTCACACTACAATAAAGAATAGTTCCACACACAATAAAATATAAGAAAAATTAAGAACTCAAGATAGAAAGAATTCACTCACTCTCAGAAACAACACTCATGTGCCACAAAAGACGTACCATAGGTTTGCCTGTAGTGTAATACTCTACTAATTAAGCTTATTCAATCAAGGATCAAGTAGGACTTTATTTGGTTGTAATGTAAGTTATGGGATGAGTGGGATACATTTAGATATAAGAGTGACTACACCTCCATAAGCACTTTAATACATACAATTAACAATTTGAAACCCACCCTTATGTCAAACCAAAACTCCACCTTCACATTAATAGACATCAACTCCCAACTTCTTTAAGCACAATTACATCAAGTAACCACTATCAAGGAATATTTTTCACAATCATACACTTATTTGTTTTTCTTTTCTTTTTCAATTCAAGTGGCTCTTTCTTTTTCAAAACAATGCACCTTTCTCCTTAGTTCAATAGTTCCATTCAAAAGCCAAACCGACCACCCCATACTTTAACTTTTACAAAGTTCATAATACAATCAAGTGCTCACTAGAGGTACACGGTTCAAATAGTTGGTCCATTCAAACAAATGGGTAAGGCTTATAATGTTGTTACCAAAGAAACATGATTAAAGGCTCAATGAGGTTAACTAAGATAACTATTAGGTGGGTAAAAGCATATATCCGGCTCAACAAAAAAAATGCCGATATCACTTCCAAGACTGAACAAAACTACTATTTCGCTTAGCACCCATACGGGGAAAGTTCTACACATCACATGCAATGCACAAAATACATAAAACCTCACACACACATGGCACATAACTCACTCAAGATCGGACTATCAAGACACTCTAGTCAAAGCAGTTAAGCAAAGTTAAGATCATACACTTTAAGGTACTTATACAAGAATCAAAATTTGAGCCTAAGCATTACAACTAAAGCACTCTCTATTCTCAAGGTATAATAAAGTCATGAGATATTGCCTTCACTTCAAATCACAACACAAGGTTTCCTACTCCTAGAAAATATAAAAACTAACTACACCCGGTTCAAGCAAAACCCTTAAAAACGAACCACGGCCCAAAGAATAACCAAGGGAGAATTACTACACTACTTACAAATGAAAATCTTTGTCTTTTTCCTTTAGACTTTAATCCCTCAAGACACCTGTCGATAATATCCATCGTCAGGGAAAAAGAATTTTTTTTTATTTCCAACTACTACAACTAATAAAAATAAAACTAATATTCATACATACATACGAAAATCCCCCACCCCACACTTTAAGTTGTGGCATGTCCCTATGACACAGAATTAAAAAGCATAAGGTAAAGAAAACTTCCCTAAATATCTATTTGGGGTCTGAGTCAAAGTCGGGCTTTATTCCTCGCGCCCGAACTAATGCACACATCCATGCAAACAACTTCTTCTCAGCCTTCTTGGGGTATACCTCACACTTTTGTTTCTCACTCACCGCAGTCTTCTCTTTCGAGCCCTTCACCTTCCATTCAACACTTGCATCTGGTTTTCCTTTTTGCACCCCCTTTTCTACATCCATCTTGAAAGTCACAGTCGCCTCACCCACTCTAAGCATGAGTTTTCTCTCATGTATATCCAATATCACTCTACCCGTTCCTAAAAATGAACTTCGTAGGATAAGGGGGACCTCCTTGTTTTCTTCCATATTCACCACTATAAAATCCATAGGAAATACGAACTTATCAACCCGAACTAACATATCTTCCACTATCCCCTCATGTATTAGAATCGTTTGGTCTGCCAGGTACAACAATATTGGTGCAGCCCTTATCTCTCCTATCTCCTTCTCTAGTTTCCTATAAATAGACAGAGGCATTAGATTAATTAAGGCACCAGAATCACATAAAGACTTATCAAAATTAATAGTTCCTAAAGAGCAAGGTATGGTAAAACTCACTGGATCTCCACACTTTTGTGGGAGTTTATTTTGCAATATTGCACTGTAACGCTTTGTGATCTTGACCACTGAGGTCTCTTCTATCTTCCTCTTCTTTGTAAGGATCTCTTTCAAGAATTTAGCACAAGAAGGCATTCGTGAGAGCACTTTTGTGAATGGTAAGTTCACATGAACATGTTTCAGCACATCCAAATATCTCTCAAACTGCTTGTCCATCTTTTCTCTATATAGCTTTTGAAGGAAAGGTAGCGCAGACATATGCTTGCTCTCCTCATGTTCCTCGCTTCTCTATTCTTCTTCCTTCTTCTTTTTCTCAACTTTCATTGGGCCTTTTTTCTTCTTGTCATCATCACCTTTTTAGTTTCTCCCCATTTTCTTTTTCAAGTCTCACATCATTTTCAATCGGGGTGGGGTCTTTCAACACTTGCCCACTTCTCAAGGCTACAACATTCACTGTTTCTCTGGGATTTCTTTCAATATCAGTAGGGAGAGTGCCTGGAACCCTCTTAGATAATATTATTGCAATTTGTCCCACTTTCTTCTTTAAATTTTGAATTGATGCCCCTTGTACTTCAAATCTTTCATGAGTTTTCACAATGAAGGATTTCATGAGATCTTTTAGACCAAGTTCATTGGGTTGTTGAGGCCGAAACTGCTGCCTTGTCTGATTCATAAAACCAGGAGCTCCTTGTCCCTGAAATCTGAGGTTGTTTTGTTGCCATGTATTTGCGGTACCCCCATCTGAACTCCATGAAAAACTGGGGTGCTTTTAACCCATTTCATTAAAGTTATAATTTTTCACAGCATTCACTTCCTCAGTTGAGGCTTGACACTCATGTGTAGGGTGTCCTCTTCTACATATATCACATGCTACATGAGGCTCACTTTGTATTTAGGCTAAGGTCAGCTTTCGAATTTCTTTAGCCATAGCATCAAGTTGTGCCTGCACATATGTATTAGCATCAAGATGGTGAACACCCGTTGAACTTCTTCATTCAGCACCCTCAGAGGGCCAGTGATTTGTATCTTCAGACAACTCATTGTCACACCCCTTTTTTACCCCCCCTC
>AWOL01S0007998.1:164330-228977 GCA_000715115.1 Nicotiana otophora | reverse complement strand
CCCCACAAAAGATATATATTATATGGATTGTGGATTAAAAAGTTTTTTAAATTAAAGTAACATATTTGAGTAGGGAATATTTTATTTACAAAGTCGCCACTTGGAATTGATTTTTCGGTGTTCCAAGTCACCATTTATTTGAATCCCTAGTCAAAGGAAGGTTTGACTCTATTTTATCGGTCCGTGAAAATAAAGTTCGGGTAAGAAATTCTGTTAATCGCGGAGAAGGTACAAGGTATTCCCTGCGTCCCGTGGTACTAGCATGATCGCTTTATTGACTTAAAACTTGGCTTGAATCAATTTTGGACAAACTGTGATTTATATTATTTTTCATGTTTTACCTATCCTCTTTTATCTCTTGATTATTAGAATTAGTAAAAATAATAATTTGGATAATATTACGTTGTCATAACCACGCTACGCAAGCGAATGCGTGATCGAATAACAAAATTAATTAACTTATCATAATTGCACCTCGCAAGCGAATCCGAAATCATGACAATCAATTATTTGTAGTACTTTTGAGAAATTATTACATTTGAGAAAATTAATTTTTTTGTAAATTATTAAAAGTCAATTATCACGCTACGCAAGCGAATGCGTGATCGAATAACAAAATTAATTAACTTATCATAATTGCACCTCGCAAGCGAATCCGAAATCATGACAATCAATTATTTGTAGTACTTTTGAGAAATTATTACATTTGAGAAAATTAATTTTTTTGTAAATTATTAAAAGTCAATTATCACGCTACGCAAGCGAATCCGCGATTTTAGCAAAGGATTAACTAAAACTAAAGGGTATGGTATGAGGTAATTTAACTAATTTATTGAATGTTAAACATCACGCTACGCAAGCGATTCCGTGAAGTTAAAGCGCGCCTAGTAATCGCTTAGCGTTTAAATTACTTAATTAGGAGGTGATTAAATTATTCTAATTAGTTAAATAATAAATAAATAAAAACTGATTTGAATTTATTATTTGAAAAAAATACGGCACACGAGTTTGGACCAGCTTTATTCATTTTTTAGGAAATGGGCCACCTTCCTATTAAAAGAGAAGTAACCTGTTAAAAGAAAATATAGGCTACTAGCTTATTGATTGGCATTGGGTCAAACTTTCTTTATATATGCAAAATGGTCTAGCAACTTGTTAAAAGAAGAACAAAAGAAATGGGCCAGCAGTGAATTTAAGGAGACATGGGCCAAATTGATATACTTTTAAAGGCATTAGGCCCGTTATTAGTTATTATAAAGCTGGCTCTACTATAATTCAAGTTTTGGCCAAAATAATTTGCCTACTAAACGCCCAAACCAGACCATCTCCCCAAAAGTACAAAACCTTTTGTCTAACTATGTACTACCTTTTATCAGTGAAGAAACACCGCTCTATGCAAATTAGTTTTTTAATAGTTGATACCATAATTAAAAGAATTAAGAAATTAACTACCCATGAAAAGAAAATTCACCAGAAAGAGAAAAGAGAACTAATCCTCCTACATATCATTTTAAATGCAAGAACTCTTACTATACTATACTAATTAATGAATCCAATTTTACTAACACGGTATTCATACTTACTTTTTGAAGCCTGATACGCTAAACCAAACTTAACATGGAATCTAAAATAAGCATGTAATTATATTATGGTTTTTATCCACTTAAAAGCATACAACATTGATCCAGAATAACTTAAAATGAATAACTTATTCCAACATATCACTATAAGAAGTCACTGATTGTTTTTACATGAGACAAACACTTCTTTTAGTAGCATAAGGATCTAACCAGAAAGTTGCAAGAATATTCAGAAATCAAGTAAGGACTTCATGCTTCTATTTCTTTGAAAATGAACTACTTTACAAGCTAGAAAGTTACCCAGACTGCAGATTCGAAAGCAGAACAACAGTAATGGAGTTGGCTTCGTATATCACTATCGAAATACGTCAACTAATCCAACAACATCAAGAATAAACCAGCAGCAATCTTTTAAACCCGATACGAATCAGAAACTCAAACCAAAAGCTTAATGACTTAGAAAGGAAGAAAGAACTCACAAACTTTCCATTTTTCAGCTTACTTTTGGATGTTCAGCTGATGATTTTTCTTAAGTTGTGTCTTTTATTTTTCCGAATGTAAAAGATTGTAAAAATGTGGAAGATAGTGTGTGATCATTTTTCAGTGAGTAAAGATCTGTATTCTAAGTATAAGAGAGTCCCCTTTATAGGAGAAGAGCAGTCCTTTAAATAGGCAAATAAAGTCAGAAATTTTTGGAAAGATTTTGGTTCACCAAAAATCTGTCCAAAAGTCTGACTTTGTGTGCTAAACACTGTTCAAAATCTGTCCAAAAGGTTAAAAGACAACCTGAAAATCTGATATATCAGAAGCAAGGAGAAACAATATTATTTCAGCCACTCTACTAGTAAAAAATAGGCTATTAGTACCCTATTTTATGATAAAACTCATCTAAACTTCAAATTTTAACGACATCAATACCTTCCTATTGATTTTGAACCAAATCAAACTCAAAAAACTATCAATTGACAAAACAAAAACAAAACTTTAAATGGAACTAAAACTCAAACTAACTAGATTAAAACAAATTGATTTGTGCAAACTAACCATAGAACAAACAACTGAATTCACAAACTAATGCTCAAAACAGAAATTAGACGAGCATCGCTAACAATCAGACGATGATGTTCAATAACTAAACAATAAATTAACTAAGTAAACAATTTAACTAATACCCTAAAGATTACTTTTAATCAATAATAGTCTAACAAACAACTAAAGTAACTTGAAACTCTAATTAACAACAAACAACCAAAATAGAAAAATCAAAAATCAGAAACTAACCTACTAATAATTATAAAAAAAATCAGAAATTAATTAAAGAGATGACGATTATACCTAACGAGCGTGCTTGAAACTGTTCGAGCCATGAGAAGACGCCGGAGATGCCAAAAGGCGACTGTCTGACCCTGAAGCACAAGTTTCCTTTGAGCAAATGCCCTAAATAAGTAAGTTTTGGCATCATACTAGAAGGGAACATAAGTCTTTGGGTTGAGTGGGCTAAAGAAAAAATGAGGCAGTGGTGACTTTGGGGTGGTCGCGGCAGCGGGAGGGTGGCTGGCCGGCAGTGGTGCGGTTTTTGGGGTTAAATGGGTAGGAAAAGATAGGTCTCGCAGAGCTCTATCCATTCATATATGTGTTGTAGGGTGGTACTGGCCGGAGCTTCAAGAATTTGGGTCAAAACAATGGCGGCTAAAGTTTTCTAGATCTAAAATTCAAGGAGTTTGAGGGGGGTTTTGAAGGAATTGGTTTGGAGATATGGAAAGAGAAGGTTGTGGAGATTACATGGTATGAATTTAGGGGTGTTTGGAGGTGGTCCGCCGCCGGTCGGTGATTTTCGGTGGCAGCGGCGGCGGCGGAGAGAAGAGAGAGAAGAGGGAGGAAGAAGAAAGGAATTATGGGGAAATGGGGCAAAATTTTAGCATTTCTAAGTCTTAAATACCTAGTTGGGAGATTGATTGTGGACCATTGGATGAGGGCGTGATGAATGGATGAGATTTAATCTTGTATCACTTAATGAAACGACATAGTTTCATGATGAAACTACGTCGTTTTGGACCAAATCTTGGCCAGCCATTTTGGACTGATATGTCGAATTGGGCTCAACATTTAAGCCAATTTTGGCTCAATTTTAATTAAAATACACTTGTCCAATCCCTTTTCCCTCTAATGAAAGTATAATCTTATTTAATCCTAAAGAAAATGTACAAGTAGAAAGAAAATATTTTTGGTATATATAATTTAAAAATGCAAACTAAAATATACAAATGAAAGGTAAAAAATATTTTTGGTACTTTTTAATTAAGGAATTCACATACAAATGCGCAAATACATTCAAAGAAAAATAAAAAATAGCTAAAATCATCCAAAAGTTATTATTATTATTATTATTACTATTATTTTTTTGGAAGAACGTGCAAAAATTAGATATTCACAGCCGCCCCTCTTTGCTCGGAAACTTGAAAGGTTTTCGTGCAAAGATAGTAATGCCATGATTAACTCTTGCTTGCCTATGATTCTAATGAAAGCATTTTTGAAACATGTGACCGAACCTTGCTTCCGAGGTTGCCTACATATCCTTGGCTATAAAGGAATCAGGTCTGTGTAGTTCTGGGAAATATTTGGTAGCTGGGACTACCAGACACTAGAGTTAAGACTGTTGCTGCTTGTTGTTGTTGTTGTTGTTGTTGTTGTTGTTGTTACTGTTACTACTTCTTACATCAATGAAAAGAGAAGAGAACTACATATGCCTGCAAGCTAAGAGTTACAAAATTCATATCTATGAGTCTTGTGGATTCAAATCTTGATTTTTGACATGCTCGCTGGTGTTGACCTTGGATTGGATCTTGATGCTCTTTGAAGAAACCATTATGGCTTATTCTCGATTGCTTGCTTTCCTGATCTGAATTTGAGAGGATGAATCTTGAGACGCCAAGTTGCTGACACATTATCAAACCTGACTCCAGCTATATTGCAATCAAAAGACTTTTTTCTTATGATGGGAAAGCTGAAACTGCAAGCTTTAATCGTCACTTGTGCTATGCGGCGGGGCCTGTGAATCCATCAAAGACAAACAGAACGAACAAAAGTTTTCTGCCTTAGTTTGACACTAGGAAAATTTTGGGAGTTAGAGAAAGATATAAAGTATCTAATTTGTTGAAATGAAGACAACGGGAGTAATATAAACTAACTATGTGAGGATATGCAACCACGAGGGTTTAGTACCTTATGTTACCAAAGGAAATGGAATTTAGAGGATGGTACCATGTATTACTGAAAGGGAACGTGACCAAGGATTGGCACCCTGTATTACTGGAAAGGTATGTAACCAGGGGTTGGCACCCTGTATTATTGGAAAGGAACAGAACCAAGGGTTGGCACCCTGTATTATTGGAAAGGAACAGAACCAAGGGTTGGCACCCTGTATCACTAAGAAAGAATGTAACCAGGGGTTGACACCCTGTATTACAAAGAGGGAACATAACCAGGGGTCGGTACCCTGTATCACCAGGAAGGAATGTAACCAGGGGTTGGTATCCTGTATTACCAAAAAGAATATAACCAGGGGTTGGTACCTTGTATTACTGAAAGGAATGTAACCAGGGGTTGGCACCCTGTATTACTGAGAAGGAATGTAACCGGGGGTTGGTACCCTGTATTACTAAAAGGAATGTAACCAGGGGTTGGTACCCTGTGTTACTAAAGAGGAATGTAACCAGGGGTTGGTACCCTGTATTACCGAAAGGAGTGTAACCAGGGGTTGGTAACCTGTATTACAGAAATGAGTGTAACCAGGAGTTGGCACCCTGTATTACTGAAAGGAGTGTAACTAGGAATTGGTACCCTGTATTACTAAAAGGAATATAATCAGGGGTTGGTACCCTGTATTACTAAAGAGGAATGTAATCAGGGGTTGGTACCCTGTGTTACTAAAGAGGAATGTAACCAGGGGTTGGTACCCTGTATTACCGAAAGGAGTGTAACCAGGGGTTGGTAACCTGTATTACAGAAATGAGTGTAACCAGGAGTTGGCACCCTGTATTACTGAAAGGAGTGTAACTAGGAATTGGTACCCTGTATTACTAAAAGGAATATAATCAGGGGTTGGTACCCTGTATTACTAAAGAGGAATGTAATCAGGGGTTGGTACCCTGTATTAGTAAAGAGGAATGTAACCAGGGGTTGGTACCCTGTATTACCGAAAGGAGTGTAACCAGGGGTTGGTACCCTATATTATAGAAATAAGTGTAACCAGGGGTTGGCACCTTATATAACTGGAAAGGAACGTAACCAAGGGTTGGCACCTTGTATCACCAGGAAGGAATGTAACTAGGGGTTAGTACCCTGTATTACCGAAAAGAATGTAACTAGGGGTTGGTACCCTGTATTACTGAAAGGAATATAACTAGGGGTTGGCACCCTGTATTACTGAGAAGGAATGTAACCAGGGGTTGGTACCCTGTATTACTGAAAGGAATATAACTAGGGGTTGGCACCCTGTATTACTGAGAAGGAATGTAACCAGGGGTTGGTACCTTGTATTACTATAGAGGGATGTAACCAGGGGTTAGTACCCTGTATTACCAAAAAGAGTGTATCCAGGGGTTAGCACCCTGTATTACGAAGAAGGAATGTAACCAGGGGTTAGTACCCTATATTACGGATATAGTGTTGAATCCCTCTAGGCGAAATGGTTCTACCTGAGTTAAGCTAACATAAAGCAAGCCTGAGCAAAAAGTACATCTACCCGAAAACATGAGCTGGAACCCTCTATGCAAAAAGGTTCTACCTGAGTTAAGCTACGTAAAACATCCTGAGCGAAGAGTACTTCTACCCGGAACTATGAGTTGGATCCCCCTAGGTGAAAAGGTTCTACCTGAGTTAAGCTACGTAAAACATCCTGAGCGAAGAGTACTTCTACCCGGAACTATGAGTTGGATCCCCCTAGGTGAAAAGGTTCTACCTGGGTTAAGCTACGAAAATGGGAGGTATGAATAGTAGTGATGCATGCTGCAAATAAAAAGAAAAATGGAGATTTTAAGGAGCTTACGTTTGGTGACATTCGTCCTTTGAGAATCGCCATTCTGCACTACTTTGATCCTGCTTCAAACAAAGAAACATTTATGAGTTTTTAAAGTGGTGGTTGGTTTGTGGCCTTGATGCCCTGAGTAGTTTGAATTCACGGCCACTCCACTATCGTAGAACTGATTTTGTTAGTGTGGTACCGAGATGCTCGGATACTCTGTATCGCTTTCTATAGACATTGTCTTTCTGACGTTGCCCCTGGCTGTTTCATACCTAGAAGTCCATGGTACCTCTAATCCTTGTCCCTAAGGCAAGGCAATTTTCCTTTAAAATTAAACTTAGTTGTCTTGCACCCAGAACCAATTTGTATTTGTAGTGCTTATCAACTTTTCCTATGAAGCAAGTGTTTCTTAGGCGACCTTTTCAGTTTCTTTGAGACACTTTGTCCGCCTTATCAAAAGAGATCACAGATGGATTCCTGCCTTCGTCAATGCCGTATATGCTCTAAATTGTGCTCGGTATTACAGAGAAACTGTAGCCAATTTTGGATCCATTTCTTTACTTTGCTTTTGATGCAAGATTAGACCAAAAGGGAATCAAAGAACAATTATGGGAAAAACAAAAGAGCAATTGATAGTAAAAAAAAAAAGAATTGTATCTAAACAAAAGGTGTCCCTTTTGGGGAGAGGAATATGGAGACTTATCTGGAGGCGTGTGCTGACTTCAATAAATCATGACATGCATTTTGGACAGGACGCCTGATCCGTCTGAGCTGTCTAATTCTCAAAATCCGTCGCAAATATTCATCTTCAAACTGTCATGGTTGTGCTCATGCGGTAACATCGAAGGCCCTCATTCGGCTAGTAGCACCCTTTGCGTGTTTTCGCTAACTAACCTCTCTCATTTCTCTACTCATCATCGCCTTATGGTGCCCATCTGGGTTTTTACTAATAAGACTCTTTCATTTCTCTTCTCACCGTCGCCTCACAGTGCCTATACGGGTTTTCACCTATAAGACTCTCTCATTTCTGTTTTCTTTTCTTTACTTTTTTTTAAACTAAGATACTGCATGCGGAAGGTTGCCCAACACTCTTGGCATGGGAACTTCAAACATTCTCAAAGATCGATCAGAAGTTCCTAATAGGGAAAAGGCGAAAAGAACCTTGAGCTAAATTACAACTTTTGTAGACGTTTTTTTATGAAAAATCGTAAAATAAAACAAACTTCTGCTCCAGTTTTGGAGTATTGGGAATATGGATTTTCGTTGTGATGGGATCGAACCGAGGGTAAGGCTGCCTACATATCCTTTCGGAATCAGGTCGAACGTAGTTCAATAAACTCAGAAGGTTTGTTGTAAGATTTTTTATTTTTATTTGTTTTCGTTTACAAGTATACGAGTTCCAAAAGAGGGAAAACGAAGAAGACAAATATGGCTCAAAAGGTTTAACAAAAGGGTGACACCTATTTGGGATAGAGACCAATAATAGCGTTCGTCATCTCGATTGGAGAAAATAATGTGTGAAAGTTTTGTAGTGGGTATATATCAAACATAAAATATTTTGACTGCATCTGCATTGATCGTCATGTCTGGTACCCGCCCTTCTTCATCTACCAAGTGCAAGGCCCCTTTTGGTAACACTTTCTTGATGATGTAGTGTCATTTCCAGTTCGGGGCGAACTTTCCTTTAACTTCTACTTGGTGTGGAAGAATGAATTTCAAAATGAGTTGGCCTACCTCAAAGTGTCATGGACGCACTTTCTTATTGTAAGTGGGTGCCGTTCTTTGCTGGTATAATTGGCCGAAACATACTGCTGCTAACCATTTTTCATCAATCAGCATCAGTTGTTCCAAACAGGTCTTTACCCATTCTGTATCTTCAATCTCTGATTCCACAATGATTCGGAGAGAGGGAATTTCGACTTCGACCGGTATTACAGCTTCCGTTCCGTATACCAATAGATAAGGAGTTGCACCAATACATGTGCGAGCAGTCGTGCGGTATCCCAAAAGAGCAAAAGGAAACTTTTCATGCCATTGTCTGGAACCTTGGATCATGTTTCTAAGAATCTTCTTGATGTTCTTATTTGCCGCTTCAACGTCTCCATTGGCTTTTGGCTGGTAAGGGGTAGAATGGCGATGCACAATTTTAAATTGCTCGCATACCTCCTTCATCAAATGACTATTTAGATTGGTTGCATTGTCAGTGATAATGGTCTTTGGAATACCAAAGTGACAGATGATGTTGGAATGAACAAAGTCTACCACTACTTTCTTGGTGACTTCTTTGAAAGTGATGGCCTCCACCCACTTGGTGAAGTAATCAATTGCAACCAAAATGAATCTATGCCCATTTGAAGCCTTTGGCTCGATTGGCCCAATAACATCCATTCCCCAAGTAATGAAAGGCCAAGGAGAGGACATGGGATGCAAATCCGAATGAGGCGAGTGAATCAGGTCACCATGAATCTGTCATTGGTGACACTTGAAAACAAAACTGAAGCAATCTCGCTCCATTGTAAGCCAATAATACCCTGCCCACAGAATCTTCTTCGCCAAAACATATCGATTCATGTGAGGTCTGCACACCCTCGAATGCACTTCACTCATGATCCGCTCAGCTTCTGTGGCATCTACACATCTCAACAACTTCAAATCTGGGGTCCTTTTGTACAAAATTTCCCCATTCAAGAAGAAACCACTGGCAAGGCGCCTTATAGTTCTTTTTTGATCTCCCTTGGCATGCTCTGGGTATTCTCTTATTTTTAGTAATCGTTTTATGTCATGATACCATCGTTCACCATCTGGTTCTGTCTCAATTGTATTGTAGTAACCGTGTTGATTCCAAACTTGGATTTCTAGTGGATCGATATGAGTGTTGCCCGGATAAGGGAGCATCGCGGCTAAAGTAGCCAAAGCATCGGCTAGCTCGTTATGAAACCTGGGAATGTACCTGAACTCGATGGATTTGAATCTTTTGCTCAACTCTTGCTCACATTGTCTGTATGGAATAAGCTTGATATCTCGAGTCTCCCATTCGCCTTGGGCTTGCGGGATAAACAAGTCAGAATCTCCCAGAACCAATAGTTCATGCACATCCAGATCGAGGGCCATTTTCAGACCCATGATACAAGCTTCGTATTCTGCCGTATTATTAGTACAAAAGAATCGAAGTCGTACCATTGCAGGGTAATACTGTCCAATAGGTGAGATGAGGATTGCCCCGATCCCAACTCCTTTGATATTGACAGCTCCATCAAAATACATTTTCCATACAGGGTTGTCGTCTCAAGCTACTTCCTCTATTGAGTTGACCTCTTCGTCTGGGAAGTATGTGGTAAGTGGCCTGTACTCATCATCAACTGGATTCTCTGCCAAATGATTGGCCAAAGCTTGTGCTTTCATCACGGTGCGAGTGACATAGACGATGTCGAACTCTATGAGCAGGATTTGCCATTTTGCGAGCCTGCCAGTCGGCACTGGCTTTTGGAAGATGTACTTCAGAGGATCCATTCTGGATATGAGGTAAGTAGTGAAGGCCAAAAGATAATGTCTCAACTTCTGAGCGACCCAAGTTAAGGCATAACATGTCCTTTCTAAAAGGGTGTACTTAACCTCATAATTGGTGAACTTCTTGCTCAAATAATAGATTGCCTGTTCCTTTTTGCATGTTGCATCATATTGCCCCAGAACGCATCCAAAGGAATTATCCATCACTGATAGATATAAAAACAAAGGCCTACTAGGTTCAGGTGGGACCAGTACATGGGGTTTTGATAGACAAGCTTTGATTCTATCAAAAGCATTTTGGCAATCGTCCGTCCACTTGATAGCAACATCCTTTTTCAGCAACTTAAAGATGGACTGGAACGTGATTGTAAGCTAAGCAATGAACCTACTGATGTAGTTCAAATTCCCGAGCAAACTCATGACTTCCTTTTTGTTCTTCGGGGGTGGTAGATCTCGAATGGACTTTATCTTAGATGGATCCAATTCGATGCCTCTCCGGCCGACTATAAAATCGAGGAGTTTCCCAGATGGAACCCCAAATGCACACTTGGCTGGATTAAGCTTGAGGTCATACCTTCGAAGACATTCAAAGAACTTTTTCAAATCGCGCACGTGATCAGCTTGTGTCTTTGATTTTATGATGACATCATCAACATATACTTCAATCTCTTTGTGCATCATGTCGTGGAAAATGATAGTCATGGCCCTCATGTAAGTTTCCCCTGCTGAGGAATTGGCGGGGGATAATAATGTTGAGGGTAGCTGGATTGCCCCTGCTGAACTTGCACATAAGGGTGCGATGCCCCTCTTTGAACTTCCCGACCCGTTTTGGATAGCTTGGGTGGTGTCTTTGAGAGTAGCTTGACTTACAATTCTGCCAGTCTTGAGGCCATTTTCGACCATCTCTCCGATTTTGATCGTTTTCGCAAAAGGTCTACCCATCACGGACATCATGTTCTGAAAGTAATCAGGCTCTTGAGCCTCCAGAAAAATAGTGATCAACTCTTGGTTATCCATGGGTAGCTTAACCCTAGCCGCTTGCTCCCTCCACTTGATTGCATATTCCCTAAAGCTTTCAGTCAGTGTTTTCTTCATATTGGACAGGGAATTGCGATCACGCGCAATATCAATATTGTATTGAAAATTTTTAATGAAGGCCTAGGCCATGTCGTCCCAAATATGCCAGTGAGATATATCGTGGTCAATGAACCATTCGGAGGCTACCCCACAATACTTTCCCCAAAATAAGCCATCAGCAATTCTTCTTTTCCAACTGCACCCCTCAGCTGGTTGCAGTACCTTTTCAAATGGGCGATAGGGTCGCCGTGTCCATCATACTTCTAAACTTTTTGGGGTCTTGAACCCTGGTGGCAAATGGATGTGAGGGAACATGCATAAATCACTGAACGAAACACTTTTGTGACCACCTAGTCCCTGTATGTTCTTTATGTTCTGTTCAAAACTTTTCATTTTCCGGGCCATCTCATCCGACTCAACCGTCTTGGAAGGCTATTGACTTTCCACTGGTGACTCTGTCACGACCCAAAATCCCAATCTTTCGTGATGGCGCCTATCTCGATACTAGGCAAGCCAATAATATCAATAAACAACAATTTCTTTTAAGTTTGAAAATATAATATTTAAATACAATACAAAATCCCATAAATACCGATATGAACACTCCCCAAAACTCGGTGTCACTGAGTACATGATCATCTAATATGAATACAAGTCTGAAAAAATATGGTCTATAATAGTCTAAGACCAAAATACGGTAAACAAGGAGATACGGAAGGAGAGACAAGCTCTGCGAGACACGGCAGCTACCTCTGAATCTCTAGTAGATCAACTGTACGAGATAATCAACACCCGCTTTGTCCAAAAGCACCTGGATCTGCACGCGAAGTGCAGGGTGGAGTATGAGTACAACCAACTCAGTAAGTAACCATAATAACTAAGGAACTGAAGATAGTGACGAGAAACACAGTTATAGTTAACTTTCAGTAATTCCAGCAAAGAATAAACATGCTTTCAAATCCAGCAGTCTATGTCAAATCAATTTTATACAGTTCATGTTCATGTAATCCGGATATAGAATCTTTCAGAGAATTTCACAACAATGCCAGATAGCAACTAAATGCAACAACAAATGAAAGCAAGTACAGCCTTTCAGGCAACAACCACTCAACTCGTCACAATAGCTCAACCACTCGGCTCTCAACCCTCAGCACTCACACTCAATGGGTACCCGCGCTCACTGGATGTGTATAGACTCCAGAGAGGCTCCTACAGCCTAAGCGTCATAATTCACACGGATAACTCACATGCTGCACGGACAACTAACGTGCTATAATATCCTGCACGGATAACTCACATGCCATAATATCCTTACCTAACCGACAGACCCTCGGCCTTACTCAGTCCTCAACCTCTCTAGTCTCTCGAGCTCTCGAAAATCACAAAGATCAGCCCAAACAAAGATAACATAGTGTGTCAACAAATATCATGAAATACTGAGGTATGATATGCAAGTAAAATCATTACTGAGTACAAGACAATAATTAACAAATAATTCAATAAGCACGCGACCTATGTGGGTCCCAACAGCACCATCACATAGTCTGAGCATGATTTCTAACATGGTTTACAATCAAATTTCTTCAACACATAGAGAGCATATATCTAACAACAAGTTATTCAACTTTACAGTTTCACTAGACGGACCAAGTCACAATCCCCTCGGTGCACGCCCACATGCCCGTCACCTAGCATGTGCGTCATCTCCAAAATAATCGCATGACACAAAATTCCGGGGTTTCATACTCTCAGGACCAGATTTAAAACTGTTACTTACCTCAAACCGTAAAATTCTTATTCTGTAATGTCCTTTCCTCATGAATTGGCCTCCAAACGCCTCGAATCTAGCCATAAATAATTCGTTTCAGTCAATAAAATTCATTGGAATTAATTTCATAAGAAAATGCTATTTTTTCATAAATATCCGAAATTTAGCTCAAAAATCGCCCGTAGGGCTCACGTTTTGGAACCCGACAAAAGTTATAAAATATGAATGCTCATTCCACCAAGAGTCCAACCATACAAATTTTACTCAAATCCGACATCAACTCGACCCTCAAATCTCCAAATTAAACCTAGAGGATTTTCACAATTTTCCAACTTAATTCACCAATTAAATGTTAAAAACAACCATGGATTCGGGTAATTTAACCAATATTGAGTTAAGAACATTTACTCCGCTGTTTCCTCTAAAAATCTCCTAAAACTTGCCTCTTCCCGAGCTCAAATCCGTCAAAAATGGAAATTGGGACAGAACTTAAACTCTCTGGCCAGACATTTGCTCTACGTGATCGCAGACAAACACACGCGATCGCGAAGCACAATTTTCCACTGCCCATAAAAGACCCTACGCGATCGTGGAGTTTCCCACGCGATCGCGATGCACAACATCACAGACCTACGCGATCGCGGACTAGTCCACGCGATTGCGAAGCACAAAACACGTGACTTCTACTCCGCTCCACTTACTCTATGCGAACGCGACATTCTTCACGCATTCGCGAGTCACAAAATCTCAAAGCTACGCGATCGCATCCCGCTTCACACGATCGCGAAGCACAAAACTCAGCAGCCCTCAATTAACCTTACGCGATCGCGGATATCCCCACGCGATCGCAAAACACAAAACCTCTACTGACCAACTAAGCCTACGCGATCACAAACGCTTACACACGATCGCGTATAAGGAAATCAGATTCAGATATCAGAAAATTACAGCAGCTGTTTAAGTCCAAATTTTGATCTATTAAGCATCCGAAACTTACCCGAGCCCCTCGAGACCTCAACCAAATATACCAACAGGTCCTAAAACATCATACGAACTTAGTCGAGTCTTCAAATCACATCCAACAACACTAAAAACACGAATCACACATAGATTTAAGCCTAATGAACTTTGAAACTTTCAATTTCTACAAAAAATGCCGAAACCTATCAAATCACGTCCGATTGACCTCAAATTTTGCAAACAAGTCATAAATGACATAACAAACCTATTAAAACTTTCATAATCGAATTTCAACCCCGATATCAAAAAGTCAACCCCCCGATCAAACTTCCCAAAAATTCAACTTTCGGCATTTCAAGCCTAATTCCTCTACGGACCTTCAAATAATTTATCGAACACGCTCCTAAGTCCAAAATCACCATACAGAGCTATCAGAAACATCAAAATTCAAATCCGAGGTCGTATACACATAGGTCCATATCTGGTCACTTTTCTAACTTAAAATCTTCAATTATGAGACTAAGTGTCTCATTTCACTTCGAATTCCTTCCGGACCCGAACCAACTAACCTGGTAAGTCATAAATCAATTGTAAAGTATACATTGAGAAGTAAATGGGAGAACGAAGTTATAATACTCAAAACAACCGGCCGTGTCGTTACATTCTCCCCCTCTTAAACAAAGATTCGTCCTCGAACGTGCCAAGAGTTGTTCCAAGCCATCAAACCACTATTCCATCTTACGACTCGCGTACCCGGGGCTGATCCCACGTCACCTTATTCCACAAAGGCCTGACAACACAATACAACTGGAAATCCTTAATTTAGCCTTAGCCCAAAAACTTTGGAATTCAATTCCCAAACCTCCAGAATTTCTTTTCAAGACACGAATCTTACATTTACACACTATATGAGTCTAAACAAGTTGCACCGAGCTGTAACTATAATTACGGATATAATCACCCAGCATATTACACAATTCGCCCGCTCGTAGCACCATTCCTGATTATAGTAACTACTCCAAACCAACCAATTACTAGTATAAAACCCCGCAGTCAACATAACCTCATTCCACAACCTTCGTACACTGCCAATGATGAAAGAAACAATCAAAAACTCATAACCACTCATCAGATCAACTAGCCATGGAGTTCTCTCGCCCCAACCAAAACCATAACCCTCTTGAATATACCATAATCAAGCCTGATAGTACCCATTCTAGGTCCAATGACCTTATATTATTAAACATAACTATCCTACAGATACACCACATCAATATAACTCCAGACACCACTGCGCAATCCGTGTACCCAAATATGGGAGTTGTATCAAGGAAGAGAACCATATTGCAAGTTCAACAAGCACCACCACAACCATAATGTTACAACCAACAACTCAAATTTCATGAAGAGGATAACTATAGGCGCATGTACACAATTCCTCAAATACACTGCTCATGTAATTTTTATCATAGAGGAAGGAAAGCAATAAATCCGATAAATTATCAAAGAAATAAAATTCCCCCACACGGCACGGACAACTCACGTGCCAATAATATGAATCGCCTGGCATGGTCACAAGCCTCCAGTCCCAGCACATCATACAAGAGCAATTAAACAAGTACACTTGTATATGATAATGAAATAAGATTCTCATACTCCTAGACTGGTATAAATAGCACGCCATAGTGTAAGCATGTGCAAAGTCTGCTATCACACTTCAAATCGGCAAGTTAACGCGAAAATAGTAACTACCCCGTTTATTTAGGGAATCATCTTCTTTGTAACCTCAAGTATAGCCCAAATACTTCTCAACAAGGGTACGAATACGGGAAATGTTATAACTTTACGCTTAATAATAACTCTAGGCATATAATAGCCTACGCATTCTTCCGAGTATGAATACTTGCTCTAATGTCTGTACATAGGCCCAAACCTCACATATATGCGCACTCATAGCGCATAACTATCACAAATAATTAACGCAACTAGTGCCTCCACCGAGTTTTAAATAAAATAGTCACCTCAAATAGGTCGCAACCCCGAAACAATATACTTCTGAGAACTCCGAGTCTCCAAATTCATCGAACACATGAATCACCGTAACTGATCCCCAATTCCAGCACTCGAATGACTAACACATTTTTCATGTACGATCATCCCATGAGGAATGCTTTCATAATTCTCCCGTGCCACATAGCATTGATTTGAATATCAACACTCTATCAACCAGGTGAGTACTGCAATACCGATCAACATCCGTAAGTCAAAACACAACACGCCTTCTGAAATACCCTTCTCAGGAATTACCGAGCAATTATAACATTCATCGAAATATTTGAAACTGATCATGCTGTCCAACATTCGTTACCTTCTCTTCAAGACTGAACTGTCACATTGTACATTTTAATCCTAATCCCGCACACACACCACATCTATTATGCCATCATGTGATAAGCACAAAAATCCCATTATCAACTCTGAGTCGCCAGCAAATTACATACCCAGTTAGTTAGAAACCTCTCTCTTGCTTCTTTACAGGAGGAAATCACTATACACAACATGTTTTCCACACCGGTAGAAAATATCCGATTCAAACCATGGTAGAAACAATCAAGAACACTTTGAAATCTGTTTGCACATAACCAATCAATCAAAACTGAATTCCTCTAACTCGACCAAGCCACGTAGGTTACCAAACCCAAGAATATTGCCACCAAAACATCCGTAGAGTCTCACCACATCATAATTACCCCAAAAGAGCCGAACATTCCATTACCATACTGGTCTAGCCTACTACCCAGCGTCCTGTTTACTAGAGTTTCTTCTGAATTATCCTCAAGTTGATACTTCTCCTTATCAGAACTCCACGATCCTTACCCAAAGCTCACTACCAGATGTCCTAACATAAAATCGCTTCGCCCTAATGCCCATAAGTTCCTATATTCTTCTTATGCACCCCCATAAGTAACACAACCGAAATGTCCACTCTGAAAATAGCTTATGTGAATTTAAAATTATTCTTCTTACCCTTCTTACACTGAAATGTAAAACCCATAGTCATACAGAATTATCGTACGTCCCGATACCATCTAATGTAAGTAACCGATTCTAGTGATATACAAATTCAAAACATTTTCAATTTCCACATATACATTTTGAATCCATTAGAACCCTCTCGAGAGCTATCCACTCTGCTCAAATCTAATTTGCTTTGCCCAAACAGGCCGAAAGGCACAAGTCCCATTAGCACAACTACCCCCAAAGAAGTAGCCCTGCCTTAACACGACCAATCGAATTCATACTTGGTGTGCACTACATCCTTCAAAATAACAACTTAATCATTCCATAATTTTCATATTTTCATAAAGATCAATGTAACCCGTATCCAGGAATTTACTTACCGAGTCATCCTCGATCTCCACTTCTGTAAGTCATAACTAACCCACAAGTATGCCTCAAACCAAAACTAAAATTTAACATATATCCATGAAATTGAATTGTCAATAGCAGACTCCCCCACTTGGCTCAAAGCCATAGAGCAAAACACTCAATAACTCATAATACCCATACTTCATTACTGCCATAATACTGCAGTTAGTTCAACTAAAATTCTTCTCAAGCTTATGCTCGCCAACCATTTGTATAAGTTTGCACTTTCCCTATTGACATTAAATCAAAGTTCAACAATACCTTCCGAACTCAAGTCATATTGCGCCTGAAACGATAATCAGATCTTCACATCACTCTTCATTTCGAACAAACTCCTTTCTTCCATATGCAATCTTTCTTCGTACAGCAACCATCACTTCAAATAAAGTCCGTAGGCCAAATCACATTCTATCATGATTCCAAACCATTCTACACTTTCTCAAGGCACACGACTATCCTACCACAGAATCCATATGCTAATATGCCACTTTTACTTAGGTTAAACCATCTCCTTTAAGCAACTTCTTAACCTCTACTTCTCCTACTTGACCCGCTAGTAATTCAACCACCGTGAAACACTTCCTGTCATGTCTTCCCTCACACCTTGCTTCCCAACTATTGCATCAAATCAAAATGCATCTCTGTCGCACCTGAACCAATAAAATGTTACCAACTCTAAACCTCGTCAAAGATCATCTTTTTCGAGTTATCAATATTAGAAATACCCATTCGCAACCACAATCACTTACTCTCATTGAGTCCAAACTCATTTACAAGACATGAGAATTTAATTTGTCCCACAATTTAACAACGTGAAAGATCCTTCAATACACTCACAACTCGAGACTATACGTCGAATCAAGACAGAAATCAAATATCCAATAGCAAACATTATTAGTCATATTCCACCCATCTGAACACATCCCATAGTCACATCATACTTATCGTATAGCCATTCAATCACTCATCGAGCCACAAATTTCACTCGTAGGGACCTTACCGGATATATGAGTCCAAATGTACAGGTTACAACTGAAGCTATCGAGCCTAAGCTGCGGTCTAAACCTGGCCTCAAGTCCTCCAGACTGGCCCATCACCAAAACACAGAATACACATCTTGAACCTCGTTCATAGAATCCCAAGCCGCCGATGCACATCTGATACCGAGAGCTCACATGCGCATACGAAATGCGTGGAAGGAATTCAAAGAGTTATATTTCAAGCTAAATCAATTCCGCATGATAAAATACAAGAAAGTGAAATTTTCCTAAGGTTTCGGCAGCCTCTCTAAGATAAGTACAGACGTCTCCGTACCGATCCGCAAGACTCTACTAAACCTGCTTATGACTCATGAGACCTATGTTACCTAGGGCTCTGATACCAACTTGTCACGACCGAATATCCCAACCTGTCCTGATGGCGCCTATCTCGATACTACGCAAGTCGATATTATCAATAAACCATAATTTCTTTTAAGTTTGAAAATATAATATTTAAATACAATATAAAATCCAACAAATACTGATACGAACATTCCCTAAAAACTGGTGTCACTGAGTACATGAGCATCTAATATGAATACAAGTCTGGAAAAATATGGTCTATAATAGTCTAAGACCAAAATACGGTAAACAAGGAGATAGGGAAGGAGAGACAAGCTCTGTGAGACACGACATCTACCTCTGAATCTCCGGAAGATCCACTGTACGAGATAATTAACACTCGCTATGTCCAGAAGCACCTGAATCTGTACACGAAGTGCAGAGTGTAGTATGAGTACAACCAACTCAGCAAGTAACAATAATAACTAAGGAACTGAAGATAGTGACGATCTACACAATTATAGTTCACTTTCAGTAATTCCAGCAAAGAATAGACATGCTTTCAAATCCAGCAGTTTAAGTCAAATTAATTTTATACAGTTCATGTTCATGTAATCCGGATATAGAATCTTTCAGAGAATTTCACAACAATGACATATAGCAACTAAATGCAACAACAAATGAAAAACAAGCACATCCTCTCAGGCAACAGTCACTCAACTCGTTACAACAGCTCCACCACTCGGCTCACAGCCCTCAGCACTCACACTCAATGGGTACCCGTGATCACTGGGGGTGTACAGACTCCGGAAGGGCTCCTACAGCCCAAGCGCCATAATCCACACGGACAACTCATGTGTTGCACGGACAACTCACGTGCTATAATATCCTGCACTGATAACTCACGTGCCATAATATCCTTACCTCACTGACAGGCCCTCGGCCTTACTCATTCCTTAACCTCTCTAGTCTCTCGGGCTCTCAACAATCACAAAGATCAGCCCAAATAAAGATAACATAGTGTATCAACAAATATCATGAAAGACTAAGTATGATAAGCAAGTAAAATCATGACTGAGTATAAGACAGCAATTAGAAAATAATTCAACAAGTACGCGACCTCTGTGAGTCCCAACAGTACCATCACATAGTCTATGCATTATTTCTAACATGATTTACAATCAAATATCTTCAACAGATAGAGAGAATATAGCTAACAAGAAGTTATTCAACTTAACAATTTCACGGGATGGACCAAGTCACAATTCTCTCGGTGCACGCCCACACGCCCGTCACCTAGTATGTGCGTCATCTCCAAAATAATCACATGACACAAAATTCCGGGGTTTCATACCCTCAGAACCAGATTTAAAACTATTACTTACCTCAAGCCGTGAAATTATTATTCTGTAATGTCCTTTCCTAATGAATTGGCCTCCAAACACCTCGAATCTAGCCATTAATAATTCGTTTCAGTCAATACAATTCATTGGAATTAATTCTATAAGAAAATGCTAATTGTCCATAAATATCCGAAATTTAGCTCAAAAATCGCCTGTGGGGCCCACGTCTTGGAACCCGACAAAAGTTACAAAATATGAACGCTCATTCAACCACGAGTTCAACCATACAACTTTTACTCAAATCCGACATCAACTCGACCCTCCAATCTCCAAATTAAACCAAGAGGGTTTTCACAATTTTCCAATTTAATTCACCGATTATATGTGAAAAAAACCATGGATTTGGGTAATTTAACCAATATTGAGTTAAGAACACTTACCCAGCTGTTTCCTCTAAATATCTCCCAAATATTGCCTCTTCCTGAGCTCCAATCCGTCAAAAATGGAAATTGGGACAGAACTTAAACTCTCTAGCCAGACATTTGTTCTACGTGATCGCGGACAAACACACGCGATCGCGAAGCACAATTTTCCACTACCCAAAAAAGACCCTACGCGATCGCGGAGTTTCCCACGCGATCGTTATGCACAACATCACAGACCTACGCGATCGCGGACTAGTCCACGCGATGGCGAAGCACAAAACGCGTGACTTCTACTCCGCTCCACTTACTCTACGCGACCGCGACAGTTTTCACGCATTCGCGAGTCACAAAATCTCAAAGCTACGCGATTGCGGATATCCCCACGTGATTGCGAAGGACAAAACCTCTACTGACCAATTAAGCCTACGCGATCGCAGGCGCTTACATACGATCGCGTATAAAGAAATCAGATTCAGATATCAGACAATTCCAGCAGTTATTTAAGCCCAAATTTTGATTCATTAAGCATCCGAAACTCACCTGAGCCCCTCGGGACCTCAACCAAATATACCAACAAGTCCTAAAATATCATACGAACTTAGTCGAGTCTTCAAATCACATCCAACAACAGTAAAAACATGAATCACACATAGATTCAAGCCTAATGAACTTTGAAGCTTTCCATTTGTACAAATAATGCTGAAACTTACCAAAAAATGTTTGATTGACCTTAAATATTGCACACAAGTAATAAATGACATAACAGACCTATTTAAAATTTCAGAATCAGATTTCGACCCCAATATCAAAAAGTCAATCCCCCGGTCAAACTTCCCAAAAATATAACTTTCGGTATTTCAAGCCTAATTCCTCTATGGACCTTCAAATAATTTTCTGGACACGCTCCGAAGTCCAAAATCACCATACAGAGCTATCGGAATCATCAAAGTTCAAATCCGAGGTCATTTACACATGAGTCCATATCCGGTTATTTTTCTAACTTAAAATTTTAATTATGAGACTAAGTGTCTCATTTCACTCTGAATTCCTTCCTGACCCGAACTAACTAACCCGGTAAGTCATAAATCAAATGTAAAGCATAAATTAAGCAGTAAATGGGGGAATGGGGTTATAATACTCAAAACGACCAATCGGGTCGTGACAAAAGCGTACTGAGGAGTCTGATTTTATGGAGCTGAGACCCCGAAAGCCGCATTTGGAGAGTAGTATTCGCCATCATAAGCATGAGATAATCGCTCGTTGTTTGGCCTCGTCATAGGAGTTGGTGGCAGGATTGTGTATATCGGTGCGCCAGACATGACTAGAGGAGTGTTCATGACCGGTGCGACTGAAGGTCGCACATTAGAGGTACTAGGAGCAGCATGGAGGCTGTAGTTTGGCGCATACCCTGGTGGTAGAAAGTGATCGTGCGTTGCATGGAGCGGTGGTTGAGTAGCTAGGGGTATGGTGGAAGTTCCCTCTGAGGGACCCCGGGGTGGAGGCTGACCAGCAACCCAAGCTTGATATACATCAGACAATTGATGTCTCAATTTTCTCATTTCCTCCAACCCTTGCTCAACTGACTGACCCTCGGGGTCGTTACTGATTAGCTCGATCTCATCATCGTTAGCCATTACTATCGTTCCCTTCGATCTGGTGAAGTACTGATGTGTTGCCAGTTTCACCACAAACCAACCACCTTAAGCTTAATATATAAGACACAACAAACGTGTTAGGGTTAAGCATTATATAGATATGAATCACACGTAATGCTTCTATCATTATTACTATTTTTAACATGATTTTGGAGGCTTCATGTTTCATTCCGGCTTATCAGGTTGCTTCTTATTGACGCTCTTATTTTCTTCTCTCCCTTTGTTCTTTTACCTCACGCCTCATTTTGATCCCTAATCTTAGAATCATTGAAATATTTTGATCGAACCTTTTGTGGGTTGCCTATGTATCATGTCACCGCATGAATCAGATCATTACGTAGTTCAGGAAGAAAAAAAATAAAATAGATAAACTAACTCTTTTTTTTATTCATATACAAATAATCCGACAAAATCTCTCATCACAGGTATTGTTCTGGTCTGTCATAGAGATGCATTAGTCTTATTTGATCGAGGCTCCACTTATTCATATGTGTCATCGTATTTTTCTCCATATTTGGGCGTATCCTGTGATTCCTTGAGTTTTCCAGTCTATGTGTCTACACCTGTGGGAGATTCTATTATTGTTGACCATGTGTATCGGTCGTGTTTAATTGTTTTCGGTGATTTTGAGACCAGAGCCAATTTGTTGTTGCTCAGTATGGTAGACTTTGATATTATTTTGGACATGGACTGGTTGTCCCCCTATCTTGCTATCCTTGATTGTCACTCCAAAACGATGATGTTGGCTATGCAGGTCTACTGCAGCTAGAGTGGAGAGGTACTTTAGATTATGTTTCTACCAGGGTTATTTCATTCTGAAGGCTCAACTGATGGTTGAGATGGGGTGTGATGCGTATTTGGCATATGTGAGAGATGCCAGTGTTGATACTTCTACCGTCGAGTTAGCTCCTGTAGTGAGGGATTATCCAGATGTATTCCCGACGGATCTTCGGGGCATGCCGCCCGATAGAGATATCGACTTTGGTATTGATTTGTTACCTGTCACTCAGCCCATTTCTATTCCACCCTATTGTATGGCCCCAGCAGAGTTGAAAGAGCTAAAGGAACATTTGCGAGAGTTGCTTGATAAGAGCCTCATTCGGCCCAGTATGTCACCTTGGGGTGCTCCAATCTTATTTGTAAAGAAGAAGGATGGTTCTATGCGAATGTGTATTGATTATCTCCAGTTGAACAATGTTACAGTGAAGAACATGTATCCATTGCCACATATTGATGACTTATCTGATCAGCTTCAAAGTGCCAGAGTGTTCTCTAAGATCGACCTGCGTTCAGGCTATCATTAGTTGAAGATTCGGGAGCCAGATATCCCGAAGACTACCTTCAGGACTCGGTATGGACATTACGACCCGACCGATTATTTTGAGATTTAGCTTTTCATTCTGTGGTTTGAGACTTTGAGTAGCTTCATATTATGAATTATGACTTGAGTGTATGGTTGGTTTCGGTTTTCGAGTGGTTCGAGCTTGATTTGGAAGAATGATTCTCGTTTTAGAGGCTTTAAGTTGGAGGAGTTGACCAAGGTTTGACTTTTGGGTAAACGGACTTGGAATCGGGTTTTAATTATTCCAATAAGTTTGTATGATTATTTTGGACCACAAAGTTTGGTTAAATTTCGATGCGTTTTGGATAAATTTGGATTGTATTGTGATTATATGGTGATTATTTTCGGTTTCGACGTCGATTTGAGTATAAAGGTTACAATATTTAGCAAACGGCCTTTGATTCGTGTTTCGACTAAACCATTATATCTGTATCATAATTTTGGAACCATAGCAACTGAAATCATCAATTTTCGACATCATATGAGGAATTAAAGGTCATTTTACAAAGAATTGGGTTGCCAGATTTGTCAGATTACTGAAGAAATCACCACTGAATTCGTATTTAAAAATCTGCTCTATTTCAAATATTGAAAGAAACATATCTCCTTCATTATAAGGTCAAATATAGTGATTCAAAAGCCTATATTTACTGGAAATTTACGAAGAATCCATTGGTAGCATCAAAAGTGAGTTTCGGGATGGTTTGCCACAAGAAATGAGGCAGAACAACTGGGCATTTTTGGCTATTAATTTTGTTGGAGTTGTTCTCATCTTGAGAATTTGGGATTGGGAGAATTCAAGGATGTTCTTCAAGTGTTTTCCATGGGGGCGGTCTAAACCATAAGCTAGGAATTTCCCTTTGATTCATTCCTTTGGTTTAAAGTTTAATCCATAATTTTAATTGAAAACCCACTTAATTCTTTAAATCAAGACCTAGGGTTATGACCCAAATTTTAAAAAATTAAAAATGAGTTAGAGGCATTTATTTTTTGATTTATTTTAGGGTCTATAGGAGAACAACATACTCGAATTTGGCGAGTTCTGGAGGAGTATTTCAGGAAATATGGGATCCAACTAGCGTGGGTTGGACTCTTGGATTATGAACACCCAAGAGCGATGTTGTGGCGAATTGGTTGAGCTATCGGACTCCGATTGAATCAATTTTTGTTCGTGTGAGCTTGTATTGGTTCGGGCTTCGCTTGGGTAAGCATGGATTCAGAATCCAAGGTGGGGCCGGTGTTGAATTTTGTTGACTTTTTGGGGAAAATGTAAATATCATAGCTTTATTTATTGTAATTGGTTTCTCTTGCATTGTTTGATATTATTAAGTCATTTTTGGTTAGATTTGAGCCGTGTGGAGGCAAAATTTAGGGGAAAAACTATTTTGGAGGGTTGAGTTGGCCTAGTTGAGATAAGTATCTTATCTAACTTTGTGTGGGAGAAACTACCCCTTAGGATTTGGGTTGATTGTGCTATGTGTGTTATGAGAAAGTCGTGTACGTAAGGTGATGAGAGGGTACACATGCTATGTGTGGTATTTGACTGGTTTAGATTATCTAGACTTTTTCCATGCCTTCAATTAAATTGTCATAAAATGTTATATCTCTCATTGTTAATCTACGCTTACATACTTTATTTGACGTTGTTAGCACTTGTTCTATCTCTTACTTGTTATTTTGCTCTTCTATGCCTTAGTTGAAGTTATTGCCTTCTTTATTGTCTTGTTACCTCTTAATTGCTGAATCACCTTTAATTAAAGTTGTTATTTCGTGGAATATAATCTTGTTGAGTTATTGGTGTTGAAGTTGTAATAGCCGTTATCACATTGAGGCGAAGTTGTTAATTGTTGAGACACCTTTCCTTGTTGAGCATTCCCATTCATTTTCTTATTGTTGAAATTCTTGTAAATATTGTGGTTGAGACATGAGCTATTTGTCATGGAAATATTGAATTATTCGTCCCTTCCATGACTCCGTGCTTATTTGCTACTTGCCTTAGCTGTTTTACTTGCACACCTTAATTGTCACGGGCTTTACTTGTTATGTTATTTTTGTAATATTTGTTGCATTCCCTTGATTATTACGTGATTCTTTTACTACCTTGCACTCATACCCTTTAATTGTAAAAATTCTTGTAAATTGAGTTATTGGATTATTTATGTTTATTAAAATCTTTTGTGGATCGGGTTGTACGTTCAACAGGAATTGAAGGATAACAAATTGAAATGGTGAAATGAGGGAGGATTATGATATTGATAAATAATGATATGGTGGGATCATATTGTGCCCCATAACAGTTTGTGTACATAATAATTTATATTTATAAATGATAATATGGTGGAATAAGGGAGGATTACAATATTGATAAATAATGATATGGTGGGATCGGGTTGCGTGTCGCAACGGTTTATGTACGTAATAATTAATATTGATAAATGATAATATGGTGGAATAAGGGAAGATTATGATGTTGATTAATGATGATATGATGGGATCAGATTGCGCGCCACAACGGATTGTGTGTGTTGTACTGGTTGTGGTTGTTGTGTTAGTTTCAACATTTTTATAAGAGATTACGAGGTTTGTTATTCTGGGCTTTCTTATAGCGAGGTTTGAATTCATTTTCATAGACTAACTTCTTTATTTTCATTTCCTATTTTCTTTCCCTATTTTCATATCTCTCGGTGCCTTATTATTCTAAATGGTTATCGCACTTTCACTATAATTTGGTTCTCAAATTACACTCATCACCCTGTTAGATGTTTACCTTACTTTAAAGTGTTATCATGTTTTTCCTTAACAAATTCTATATTTAATTCGTTAATTTAACTTATGTTTTGTTTTGTTTAAAAATGATACTATTACTCATTTTTATTGATTTCTTAACAAAACCCGTCTTATACTCCATTTCATACAAATTGTATATTATTTTACGTTACTTGATTTCTAAAATAAACTCATTATTTCATTTGAAACATTACTTTATTCAAGATTATTATTATATTTTATGGTGTTTAAATATATATATTTCATTCATCTAAATTAATATCTATCACGGTTGCAAAGTATATGGTAGCACGCGGGCTTTGCCGTGCGAAGGTGATTGTTATTGTGGACAAGAGGTGCCATATGTGTAAGATTGGGAAATTGTGGTACATTACTTGTGGTTTATGAGGTGTGGTGCCTCAGCGTAATTCTTGTTATAAGTTCATGCATTGGGAGTGATTTGATTATTTGAGTTGTCATCCGTTTTTCCTTATTTTAGTTCATTTATATCTCATCGGTGTTCTCATTGTGTTGTTTCTTTATTACTCGATTACTAATTGCTGACTTTTATGTTTCTATTACTTCACTGTTGATTGTAAATCAATAATTTATCTACCACTGTCTTATATTGATGTTCTTTCCATTGTTATCTTATATATATCTTGAACAGGTTTCTATGTCTGGTAGGTGTCTTGACCTGGCCTCATCACTACTCTGCCGAGGTTAGGCTTGCTACTTACTAGGTATCGTTGTGGTGTACTCATGCTATTCTTCTACACATTTTTGTGCAGATCCGGGTATTCTAATTGTGTTGTTGAGAGTTGCGTATGCACGACGGGAGACATCAAGGTATACCTGCTTGACGTTCGCAGGCCTCAGAGTCACAATCTTCATTATGCTACTGTTAAATTGTAATTCAAAACATTATTGTGTTTAGATATTCTAGTGTATTTTTGTTGTGATTATGACTTCGTACTACCGATTTTGGGAAATGTATAACTATTGGCCGCTTGCGGCTATGTATGTCATTTAATGGTTTAAGATAAATGATTAAATTGTTCAATTCGGTAATTAAATCAGCATGTATTAGGCTTACATAGTCTTAGAGATTAGGTGTCATCACGACATCCTAAGGTGGGAAATTGGGATCATGACAATTTGGTATCAGAACTCTAGGTTCAAAAGTGGTACGAGTCATGAGCAAGTTTAGTAGAGTCTTGCGGATTCATACGGAGACGACTATACTTATCATCGAGAGCCTACAGAACTATTAGGAACCACTCCTTTCATTCCTTATCGTACGACATTGATTCAGCTTGAAGCATATATCTTATATCCCTTTACATCCAATCGTATATGATGTTGCGCGCTCAGTATCAGCTATGCTCCGACGGTTTGTAATGTTGCGGATGGGCTACGAGAGGGACATAGATGCTCGATCATTGTCTCGAGGTATTGTCCAGACTAAGGACGCGGACGTGTTGGTAGATCTTTAGTTGTTCAAGTATGGGATGCAACTGGTTCATGTATCTGATTGGTGTTATACGAGCTTATGAAGGTTGGTAATGTGGATCATTGGATGTTGTGCCCTATGACTCCGCGCCAGGTGGGGGAGTCTAGTATCGACGATCAGATTACATGGGCAAGTGTCATATCATTCTTGTGTCTGAGGTATATATGTAGTGTTGGGGATTCCCCGGAATTGTACATTACTAAGATCTGAGATTTTTATGGGATTGTGCTGGAACTTGTGGTATATCTGTATCATTGCTAATCTACATTCCAGTATGAGAGAGATTAGAGAAACATCTTCAGATTCATAGAAGGTATTTTCAAAGTGGGTATCTCCGTTGCATCATTGTTGGGTGCCCTAGAGGAAATACAATGGTTTATCGATTTTTGGACAACGTGGTTCGTGCTAGGGTCTTCCGCTGAGGGCTTTGATTTAGAATCATTATGTACCGGTAAGGGGAAGTGTTGACTTGAAGATAAGTCGAGGAGGATTAGAAGAAATGGGTCAGCTCGATGGTGTTGGGTCAGCATAGCAACAAAGGTAACTGATATTTTGGTGTGGTAATGCTTCATAAGCGTTCTGTGGCAATACTATTGGGTTTTACGGCTTGCGTGACTTGGTTGAGTTAGGGATGTTCAATTCTGATGTCTTCATGATGTGCGGACTGGCCTCGAAGTGTTTATGATAGTGTCAACCACAGCTTGAGCTAGATGTCTGCTACCGGCATAAGGAACGTGTTGCATGTTATAAATTTAGCCTGGATGAGGTCTCGAGTTCTAGACATTATCGACGATTTCAGATGCGTATAAGAATTCTAGCATTATTTGACACAACCTAATAAGGGTGCGCACTCCAGAAGTTGCACTATGTTTCTACTTGCGAATGCCTGATTGGTATTATGATAATCGCCTGTTTGATCGACTGCTGATATCTAGATTTTGCTTTGTGGCACAAAAGTATTATAGAATTACTTCATGTGGGCTGACCGTACGTGAGGAATATGTCAGTTATTTGAGTAGTGTAGATGTGATCGGATATGGAGATTATAGTATTCTAGGGATTTGAAGATTAAGAGGGTTCTCGAGGCAGATTGTTCCATGGTAGTGAACGGTGAAGGTATGTTAAGAGGTTGACAACTGATGGTATGAACTATAGATATGTTATTGTGGGCTTTTCGGAGCCTATCTATCTACTTCGGAAGGATCATAATTGATTTGGAGGCTACTAGTAGGTCTAACAAGGATGTGTGTTCTAAATCAGGTCAGATTTATCTACTCGGCACAATTATTGTAGAAGGATACGTTATCGGTTAGGGTGGATCACATTCGTGTTCTGATATGTCTCATGTGTTACTCTCCTACGCTGCGATGGGTTGTGATCTGTTGGTTATCTGCACACCGATGCGGTTATGTTTGAGCTTTGTAGCGCAATTCGAGTGAGATTGCTCTAGGGGTTTTGAATAGTTGATTGTGCCTTGGTTATGATCTTCCTTTTTCAGGTATATAGTGATATCTATATCTCCATAGTTATGGTCACGTGCTTCGAGTGTTTGATATTTATATGCTTATGGTTGTTGATTGTGAGCATCATGGCTTGGCATATTCCGGGTGGACCAGTGTCGGATTGGGTCATGCATCGCAACGGCGTTATGCTAGAATATGATCCTTCGTGCTTATTTTGTTTGTTATGTTTCCTCTTGTGAGGTGGATTGATAGCATTGCGCTTCGTGGTGGTATCTGTTGAGATGGCAGGATGTTTTCTTCATTTCCATTCTCTTTCCATCATTGGGTATTTATGAGTTATTGTTCGTTGGTGCACAGATTGCATGGTATGTGGCTCTAAGTAGGATTTGTGTGATAGGTCAGTCGAGCAGTTTGTACTAGATGAGTTGACGTTATTGGGCCTAAAATGAGTGCCATCGGATTTGATCAAGGTATGTTTGCAAGAATTGTGTCACTAGTCAGCTTAGATTTTAGGTTTGGTTCTTATTAGGCAAGAGAGCCCCACAACTTATTAATCTGAGGGGTGGTTATGAGTTTCTGTATGTTTCTTTCATCATTGGCAGTGTACGAAGGTTCAAAACAAGGTTTTAGTTGATATGAGGTTTGTTACCGGTGTCGGGTTGGTTATCGAGCAACTATTATGGTCGGAAGTTATTGCTATGAGTATTTGAGCTATGTGGTATATCATGTGATTATGTATTGAGATATTGTTATGGATTGATACAGCTTGTTCATAGTTATACGGTGCATAGATGCAAGAATCATGTCATATAATGAGTTCCGGATGTTGGGGATTTGGGTTTTAAGGTTTATAAACTAAGGTTGAAGTACCGATACTCTATTAGGTGGTGTTGTCCGGCTTATATGGATTTGGGTGACATGGTATCACCTATGGTTATGTGTATGGTGAGGTTATATGGTGATTTCATGGATTCGGAACAACTCTTGCCACGTTCGAGGACGAACATATATTTAAGTGGGGGAGAATGCAACGATTCGACCGGTCGTTTTGAGCTTTAGCATTCTTTTCGCTGGTTTGAAACTTTGAGTAGATTCATATTATGTATTATGACTGGAGTGTATGGTTTGTTTTGGTTTCCGAGCAGTTCAGGAATTATTTGGAAGAATGATTCTCGTTTTAGAAGCTTTAAGTTGGAGGAGTTGACCAAGGCTTGACTTTTGGGTAAACGAACTCGGAATCGGGTTTTAATTATTCCAATAAGTTTGTATGGTGATTTTGTACATGTCCACAAAGTTGGGTTAAATTCCGATGAATTTTGGATAAGTTTGGGTTGTATGGTAATTGTTTTCGGTTTCGACGTCGATTTGGGTATAAAGGTTACCATATTGAGCAAACAACCTTTCATTCGTGTTTCGACTAAACTATTACATCCATATCGTAATTTTGGAACCATAGTAATTGAAATCAACAAGTTTCGACATCGTATGAGGAATTTATTGTCATATTACTAAGAATTGGGTCGCCAGATCTTTCAGATTAATTACGAAATTGCCACATAATTCGTATTTAAATATCTGCACTATATTAAATATTGAAACCAATATATCTCCTTCATTATAAGGTCAAATGGAGTCATTCAAAAACCTAACTTGACTGAAATGTCATGAGAAATCCATTGGAGGCATCGAAAGCTAGCTTTGGGATCGTTTGGCATAATAAACGAGGTAGAATAACTGGGTATTTTTGGCTATTAATGTTATTGGTGTTTTTCTCATCTTGAGAGTTTGAGATTGGGAGAATTCAAGTGTGTTCTTCAAGTTTCTTCAATGGGGTAAGGTCTAAACATAACCTAAGTATTTTCCTTTGATTCATTCCCTTTGTTTAAGCTTTAATTCATGATTTTAATTGAAAACCCACTTAATTCTTTAAATCAAGAACTGTGGTTATGTCCTAAATTTTAAAAAAATTGAAAATGAGTTAGAGGCATTTATTTCTCAATTTCTTTTGGGGCCTTGTTCTACTATATTAGGAGAACAATATACTCGAATTTGGCGAGTTTTAGAGGAGTATTTCGGAAGATATAGGACCCAACTAATGTGGGTGGGAGTCTTGGGTTATGAAAACCCAATAGCGATATTTTGGCGATTTGGTTGAGCTATCGGACTCCGATTGAGTCGGTTTTCATTTGTGTGAGCTTGTATCGGTTTGGGCTTCACTCGGATAAGCTTGGATTCGGAATCCATGGCGGGCCTGGCATTGACTTTGGTTGACTTTTTGGGGAAGATATAAAGATCATAGTTTTATTTATTGTAATTGGTATCTCTTGCATTGTTTGATATTATTAAGTCATTTTTGGTTAGATTTGAGTCGTGTGGAGGCAAAGTTTAGGGGAAAATCTATTTCGAAGGGTTGAGTTGGCCTAGTTGAGGTAAGTATCTTGCCTAACTTTGTGTGGCGGAAACTACTCCTTGGGATTTGGGTTGATTGTGCTATTTGTATTATGTGAAAGTCGTGTACGCAAGGTGACGAGTGGGTACATGGACTATATGTGGTATTTGACCGATTTAGATTATCTAGACTTTTTTCATGCCTTTAATTAAATTGTAGTAACATGTTATATCTCTCATTGTTAATCCACGCTTACATGCTCTATTTCACGCTGTTAGCACTTGTTCTACCTCTTACTTGTTGTTTTGCTCTTCTATGCCTTAGTTGAAGTTATTGCCTTACTTATTGTCTTGTTACCTCTTAATTGTTGAATCACTTTAATTGAATTTGTTATTTCGTGGAATATCATATTTTTGAGTTATCGGTGTTGAAGTCACCACTAAAAAATCAGATTTTAGCGACAGACAAATGCTATAGCTAAACAGAAAAATACATCGCTAATCTCTTTTAGAGACGGCTTAGCGATGGATTATCAAGAAATGCTACTAGTTACGAGCATTTTAGCGACGGATTAGCGACGACATTCGTAGCTAATTCCAATTTTATTTGTAGTGAGGTTTAATAGACGTTATCATATTGAGGCGAAGTTGTTAATTGTTGAGATATCTTTCCTTATTGAGCTTTCCCATTCATTTTATTATTGCTGAAATTCTTATACACATTGTGGTTGAGCCATGGGCTATTTGTTGTGGAAATATTGATTGTTCGTCCCTTCTATGACTCTGTACTTGTTTGCTACTTGCCTTTATTGTTTTACTTGCACACCTTAATTGTTGCATGCCTTACTTGTCCTATTACTTTTGTAATATTTGTTGCATTCCTTTGATTTTTACGTGGTTCCTCTATTGCCTTGCACTCATACCCGATGATTGTAGAAATTCTTGTAAATTGAGTTATTGGATTGTTTATTTTTATTGAAAATATTTGTGCATCGGGTTGCACGCCGTAGTGAGAATTGAAGGATAATAAATTGAAATGGTGGAATAAGGGAGGATTATGATATTGAAAAATAATTATATGGTGGGATCGGGTTGCGCGCCGCAATAGTTTGTGTATGTAATAATTGATATTGATAAATGATAATATGGTAAAATAAGGGAGGATTATGATATTCATAAATAATTATATGGTGGGATCGGGTTTCGGCCGTAACGGTTTCTGCACGTAATAATTGATATTGATAAATCATAATATAGTGGAATAAGGGAGGCTTATGATGTTGATTAATGATGATATGGTGGGATCGGGTTGCGCGGCGCAACGAATTGTGTGTGTTGTACTGGTTGTGGTTGTTGTGTTAGTTTCAACATTTTTATATGAGATTACGAGGTTTGTTATTCTGGGCTTTCTAAGAGTGAGGTTTGAATTCATTTTCATAAACTAACCGCTTTACTTTCATTTCTTGTTTTCTTTCACTGTTATTATTATTTATTTGCGTGAAGTCACTATATCATATTTTGTTGAGTTGTTGGTAATATAATGGTTTAAATAAAAGAATTATTAACATGCTTTATTCTACGTGACTCTTAAGATAGAACTCGTTATCTCACTCGATGCCTTATTATTCTAAATGGTTATAGCACTTTCACTATAATTGGGTTCTTAAATTAGACTCATCACCCCATTAGATGATTACCTTACTTAAACTTGTTATCATGTTTTTCCTTAACAAATTCTATATTTAATTCGTTAATTTAACTTATATTTTGTTTTATTTAAAAATGATACTTTAACTCAATTTTATTGATTTCTAAACTAAACTCATTTTATACTCTGTTTCATACAAATTGTATATTATTTTACTTGATTTTTAAATAAACTCATTATTTCACTTGACACATTATTTTATTCAAGAGTGTTATTATATTTTAATGTGTTTAAATATATCTTTAGTTCATATAAATTAATATTTATCACGGTTGTAAAGTACATGGTAGCACGTGGGCTTTGCCGTGCGAAAGTGATTGTTATTATAGGCACGAGGTACCATATGTGTAAGATTGGGAAATGGTGGTCCATGACTTGTGGTTTATTAGGTGTGGTGCCTCAGGTAGTTCTTGTTGTAAGTCTATGCATTGGTTGCGATTTAATTATTTAAGTTGTCATCCATTTTTTCTTATTTGAGCTCATTTACATCTTGTCGGTGTTCTGATTACGGTGTTTCTTTATTACTCATTTACTACTTGCTGCCATTAATTTATTTATTATTTCATTGTTGTGATGACCCGAAAGGTCATTTTTGAGATTTAGCCTCTATTCACGTGTTCTGAGACCTCGATTAGCTCTATTTATTATTTTTCGATTTGCGTGCACAGTCCATGTCTTATTCTGAAAAGTCTTTATGTGAAAAATTGAAGAAAATGTGAATCTTTGCCTTTAAATTGAATTGAGTTGACTATGGTCACCATTCTATGGAAACAAACCCGGACCGGTATTTTGATGGTCCAGCTGGGTCCGTATCATGACTTGGGACTTAGGCATATGCCCGAAATTCAATTCGGACGTCCCTAACTTGTTTTGACTCACTTTGCCGAAAACTACCATTTTTGAAAGTTGAAGAATTACTAAGCTTTACCGTAAGTTGACTTCTTAGTTAATTGGTTCGGATTTTGATGTAAAAAATTAGAATAGTTCTGTATTGCTATTTGAAAATTGTCTGCAAAATTTGGTTTAATTCGGAATTTATTTGACATGATTCGAACGCTTAAACGTGATTCTAGTGTTCTTGAGTTTCACTTTGAAAGTTCATTCGTTTTGTGAATTGATTCGTAGATTTAGATGTTATTTTGGTGATTTTATTGTGCGAGCAAATCCGTATGTTGTTATTATACTTGTGTGCATGTTTGGTTTGGAGCCCGAGAGGCTTAGGCAAGTTTTAGATAGGCTACGGATTGGTTTGGACTTTGGAGATAGTTGATGCCTTCTCTGTTGCTGGTGTGGTCTGCAGGTCTCGCATTTGCAAGATTTGGCTCGCAATTACGAGCCTCGCTTTTGTAAACAAGTGTTTGCATTTGCGAGCATGGGTTGGACTGGGTGGCCTCGCATTTGAGAGGATAATGTTTGCAATTGCGAATGAACAATAGCCGCTTTTGTAAAGATAGAGTCGCATTTCCGACTAAGTGTGCTCTTGGGTAACCTTCGTATTCGCAAAGGATTAGTCCGCATTTGCGATGGCTGGGTGTTCGCATTTGCGACTTCTGTACCTCTGAGACAGGGTTCACATTTGCGACCCTTTTCTCGCATTTGCGATGCTTGCAGGTGAGAAAAAGACATTGCAATTGCGACATCCACAGCTAGGTAAAAGAGGGGATAAAACATGACTTAGCTCATTTTTCTCAGTCTCTCAACCCTAAACACCCTAGAGGTAATTTTTCAAGAGATGTTTCTACCTAAATTCATTGTTATGTGACTTTAATCCATTTCTTTTCGATTACCCATTTCATTTCATAAAATTTCAACATCAAATTTAGGATTTTCATGGTAGAAATTAGGAATTTGGGTAGAATTGGGGGGTTATATAAAATTGAGATTTAAGATTTCGAAACAAATTACATAATCGGTGCATGACCCGATCGGTCGTTTTGAGCTCTAGCACATCGTTCGGCGGTTTGAGGCCTTGGACTGCTTCACTTCATGTATTATGACTTGTACGCGTGGTCAGAATTTAATTCCGGAAAATTCGGAGTTGATTTGGAAAGAAAATTCAATATTCAGAAGCTTTAATTTGGAAGAGTTGACCAGGGTTTGAATTTTGAGTAAATGACCTCAGAATCGGGATTTGAAGGTTCAAGTAGGTTCGTATGATGATTTTGGACTTGGGCGTATGTTTGGGTTGAGTATCGGGTGACCCGGGGGCATTTCGACACTTAATATGGAAAGTTGGCATTTGAAAGGTTTTAGAATTTCTTAAGTTTGATTTGAAGTGGAATTTTGGTGTTATTGATGTCCGTTTGAGGTTCTGAGCTTAGGAATAGGTTCGCATCGTGAATTGTGACTTGTGCGTAAAGTTTGGCGTCATTCCAGATTATTTAAGTATGAATCAGACGCATTCGTCAATGTTTGAATGTTTGGAAGTTTTAAAGAAAGGTTTTGATAATCGATTTCGTAGTTTTGTTGTTGTTTGGTGTGATTTGAAGCCTCGTTCAGGTTCATGTTATGTTTTGGGACTGGTTTGAGTAATTGGACGGGGTCTCAGGAGCCTCAGTTGTGTTTTGAAGGTATTTGGGCTGTGTCGCGCTCTTATTTGATGTTTCTACGTCCTTTCTTGGGGTTTAAAGGGCACTATATTGCGCAAATGAGCTTTGATTTGTAATTGGATTGAACCATTAGATCCGTATGGTAATTACGAAAGCATAGCAACAAGAATCATCGAATTTCGATGTCGTATGTAAGAGTTATGCCCATTTTCGTGTCTGACAAAATTGCTGGTTTCTAGTGCAAAGCTTTGTTGTTCACGAAGGCGAGAGAGGTTCCGCGAACGAGAAGATGAATTTTTGGGTTGACCGGTCAACACAAAAAATTTCTCTTCGCGAACGCGAAGGTGTCCCCCAAAGGCGATGAAGAAAAATCATCTAGACAATGCTTTAAACCGAGAATTTTAGTATTTTGGGCATATCTTGAGTTCCAGAGCCCCGTTTGACTTTATTGACTTTTCGAGCGGAGTTGGAAATTGTTATAAATTGATCTATTATGAGTATTAGAGTATATTTTTATTTGTTTTCACATTGTTTGACTAGTTTTGGAGCGACGGGCATCGGCTTGAGGTGTTAGAGTGGCGTTGGAGTCGGTTATGGAACTTCGGAGCGAGGTAAGTCTCCTGTCTAAGCTTGTGAGTGGAAACTACCCCCTAGGTGATGTAATTGTTATGTTCTACTAGTTGTGGGTGCTACGTATGCATGAGGTGATGAGAGTCTGTATGTGAATAAAGTATGTTTATGTTTGGGTAGACTTAGGACTTTACCATGTAATATTTGATTTATTTGTACTCATTCTGCTGGCTTAATTAATTGAAATTATAATTGAACTTGATTTAGAAATTATATATACATTAGGCCGAGCCTTATCACCTTGAGTTGTTGGCAAGTTATTTGACAATTGGTAAAGGTTATACTCCATTTGTATTCGTATACTGTATCGTAAGCACGTGACTCGTAATTCAAAAATTCCTTTCATTTCTTGTGGAGCGGACCGAATGCCTCAGCATGATCACGTATCATACTCTTATGGGAGCGGGCAGTTTTCCTTAACAGTATAATAGATACATCTATAGTTCGCTCTACTTGACCCTCGGCAGTGTATACGTTATGATGGGATCGGGCCGTTCGCCTCGGTAGTATCATGTTCCTTCTGGGATCGGGTCGTACGACCTCGGCATAATCGTGCGTTATATCACTAGCAGTCCAGATATTCACGAGATTATTCCTTCCACTGATGCGTTGCATTTTATATGGTATTACTTATTCATTTGATATTGGCACTAGATTATTTCCTAGCTGTTGAGATAGGATACGAGACTGAGAACTTTATATTGTTAAAAGAAATTTTGATAGGTTATGTTGGTTACTGTTTCATCCTACTATAACTGTTGTACTTCATATCTGCTTAGGATTTAGCATAGTGCTTTATTGGACCTCTAGAAAGTGTCGGCGTCGACCCCTCATCACTATTTCTCCGGGGTTAGGCTAGATACTTACTAGGTACGCGTTGATTTATGTACTCATGCTACACTTGCTGCACGCAAGGGCACGACTGTTGCACGGACTTTGCGGTGAGCTACATTCCATATTACGATTCGCGACATACAGAGTCTCCATCAGAGTTATTGATATTCTTTTGTCTAACTTGTATTCCAGATAGATGTTGTATTATTCTTGTACTCCTTTGTAGATGCTCATGCACTTGTGACACCGGGTGTTTTGGGGGTTCCTACTAGATGTTCATTATTATAATTCACGTAATTATTATCATTTCACCTTGTAATTTATATTTTATACAGAAATCGAAAAATAAAATCACGGATTTTCTTCGAGTACCAGAGTTTACTCTACTTATTTAATGGGATTCATGATTTCGAAAATAATAAAATAATTAACTAATTTGATTAATCATTGTTGGCTTGCCTGACGGTGGCATTAGGCTACATCACGGCATGTAGTGGATTTTGGGTCATGACAGCTTGGTTTCAGAGCTCTAGGTTCACTTAGGTCTCACGAGTCATGAAAATGTTTATTAGAGTCTTGCGGATCGGTGCGGAGATGGCCGTACTTATCTTCGAGAGGCTAGATTGTTGTTAGGAGCACTTCCCTTATTGATTCCTCATCGTGCGATTTGATTCCATTGAATCTTATTCCTGCATTTCCTTTCTACTCAATCTTATGCGACGTGGAGCGCTTGTTATCAATTGGGCATCGAGGAGTTGTAGTAGTACTGCAGACGTGGTGCAGGATGTTTCTCTCTGCGTATTCATACATGCTATTATCGTTGCCATGCAGAAGGGTTTTCAGTTGGTTTAGCCCAGTATCTATATTTCTTATGGTTTTGAGGCTATGCACAGATTATTATGATCTTCATGCGTTGTTATCACACAATGTTGGTGTAATAATAGGGTGCTTGTTTATGTGTCGAGGCAGTGAATGACTCGAAAGGAGGATTTCTTAGTGCATGGTTTAGAGGTTCGACATTTAATTCCAGCGGGGGAAAGGAAATCAGACTATGGATGTTACGACTTTGGTTGATGGAGTAACGAGACTGAATATTTTCGAGCGTGAGGGATTTCTCATTTGTAATGTCGTGTCGTCGTCCTTGTTGAATGTATTAAGGTTCGCCGGTGTAATGATCTTCTTTGATCTTCCTTTAGGGCAAGGTGGCTTGAAATAGTTCCTAAGAAGAGATTGTCAGAGATGTCGGTGTGTATCAGTTTCAGAATCGAATCGGTGTTTCTAATGCTGATGGCTCGAGAAAGATGATCTTTGAGGAGGCTTATAGTTGGTACCAATTTATTAATTCATGTGCTATAGAGATGGATTTTGATTTGAGGTACCATTTGGGTGGCGAAGGATGAGGAAGGACATGGTGGGAGGTGTTTCGCGGTGGTTGAATTTCTAGCAGGTCAAGTATGAAAAGTAGAGGTTGAGAAGTTTCTTAAAGGAGATGGTTTAACCGAAGTGGGAGTGGCAGAGTAGCATATGGATTCTGTGGTAGGATAGTCACGTGCCTTGAGAAAAGTTTAGAGCGATTTGGGAATCATGGTGGGCAGTGACTGGGTCTATGGATTTTATTTGGGACGGTGGCTACTGTACTAAGGAAGATTGAATATGGCAGAGAGGAGTTTCCTTGAAATGAAGAGGGGTGTAAAAACTTGATTATCATTTTTGGGATTCAACGTGACTTCGAATTTGGAATGTTTTGTCGGACTTTCAGTTGATGTCAATGGAGAATGAACAGACTTGTACAACTGGTGGACTAGCATGGGCTCAGGAGGGTTTGCTGATTTCATGAAAGTTGTACCCGGTGCAGCATCGTTGGAAGATGTCGAAATGGGATTCCACGGGTGGGTTATCTCTTATGAGCAGGTTAGCGGTTGCGTGATGTTGATGAAGTTTCTACGAAGAGTTCTACTTACTACCCAACAGAAGGTCGAATATGCGACTGTGGCTGATAATTCGGAATATTCATGAAAAGTTTAACAAGAGACTACAAGAAATTTGGCGGTTTGATGGTGCGAGATCATGGTAATTAAGAAGGAGGAATCCTTGTGGGTTCTACATTATCTGATGGTAGCTTAAAGCTAAGTGGGGGAGACCACCGTCTACGATTGGATCATGTGGTTGTCTACTTGTGAGGTTTCTTGTTATCAGTGCATTAGTGGATCATTTATGACTAAGAAAAGAAAACATCATGGGTAATTCGAGCAAAGAACTTGATGAATGTGTGCCATACTTTACCTTATCGATTCGTGTGTAGGTTTTGGGAAGACTCAGAGTTTATGCTTCTTGTGGATGTGATGTACAAGGAAAAGAATTTAGTCGATTGCTTCTTTGAGAGGGTGTTCATATACTGGCAGAGCGTTGGAGTTTGGTTACATTTGGGACCAGGTCAGAGTGGGTAACACTCAACAACTGTCCTAGTGGGTTCAAATATTTAAGGTGCAACATCTAAAGATTTTGGGTTTATTATGTGACTGAAGATTAGGATTTTGTAGCAGAGTGTGAGGAATAAATGGGGAAATTCTAGTGTTATCAGCGGATCTGTAGGGGAGAAATGGGAGAAACTACTTCGTATTCGTAAAAGATCTTTCAGAATGGGTGTACCAGTTATGCTATTGTACGCATAAGTAGGGTATGAGATAGTTCATGGGTATTGAGACAATGCGGTCTCATGATTCGGGTCACTCGAGATGAGTGCTGATCGAGTTCGTTATGTTTTTGAATGGAGCTATAAATATTTCTAATGCAAGTCAAGAGTAATTGGAAGAAGTTGGGTTGATTAGTAATGGTTTGGAATAGCTTGATTATGGCAATGATCAGTTCCTTCGGTATGTAAGCTATACAGGTGATTCATGGTTATACGTGCGAGCTTGACAGCCACCGTAATTTTATTGATTTGGAGATATTTGATTATAATGGCCTGATATGTGTAGATGGATCCCGAAAGAGTTATGGTGGTTTATACCACAACTTGAGGTTTGTATTTTTTGCGATTATGGGAATTCGGTTGCATGTTGCCATTGTTCCTCTGAAATGTATTGAGTGAAAGGGGTTCCAGATCATGAAGTGTTTATTCTGTTGTTGGTTCAGGAGTTATGATGAGATTATGTACTCTCGTGTAGCGGCATGATAGGTACAGTGAGCGGCATGGGAATTGGAAGTTAAGGATCAAGGTTGCGGCTCGGTGTTGATAAAATATCACGAGCTCGGATGAACAGGGAAAATTTCAGATGTTTAGAGGAATCTTGCATTATCTTAGTGTCACCTGAGAATGGTGTCGTGGGTGAGAGGCATCATATATTGATTTGCGGACTCTTGGTTTGCTTTACAGAATTAGTACAGTTGGTGGTGTGGAGGTGCAAGCTTTGATACCTGGTGCGGAAGGTCGTGGGAGCGTATCCCACGGGGAAATTTGTATAAGTGTGACATGTTAGTCACTTGATTGTTAAGGATTGAAACCAAGTATGGAGATGTTGGTTCTATCGCTAATGTTATAGTTTATGCATGAAAGGCGCTCTAGTCATTTTGTTGTGGACTGTGGGAGTTGGTTCAGATTGGATGGATGTTCGTGTGTGTTAGGAATAGGGCCATCGTGGGTCCTTGGAAGGTTGTTGGCCCAGTATGGTACGAATAGAATCAACTTAAGGTCCGTTGATGGGTCTAATGTTAACGTGTGCTCTACATCGGGTCGGATGTGTTCATTCAGCATAGCGTTACTTATGGAGGAGTCTTCGGGTGTTGGATGTTATTCGTGCCGTCAGCTATTCTATGTGAATCAACTTGATTATTCACACGTGTGTTGTGATCCCATGTAGTTCGTGGAGTTATATGAGCAAGATGGCTCTCGAGATACAGGTCGTTATAGTACCATAGTCGTGCTTGAGATTTTGTAGCTCATGGCACTATCTGTCTCCTCAAAGTTTTGTTTATACACTTGGCGTGCTTAAGGTCGATATTCGGGCATTTCGTGGATATGAGCACTTTGGAACGGTAGGTATTTCCTTATATATTGTTATGTGTGGATCAAGTGGCACGCCGCCACGGGTATGATGTATGGGTCGGGTTGCATGCCGCAACGGTATCATGTGTGGATCGGGTTGCACACCGCAATAGTGAGATGTTGGGTACGATCCCTTATACTTATTTTGTGTGCCTTGTTTCTCATCTCTAAGATAGGTTAATAGCACCTGTTTGGTCGTTTTATTTGTTACGTGGGTTGGGTAGTTCTTTGCCAGAGTTCGTTATTCCTTATGGGTCATATTCGAGTTTGTAGCTTGTTGGCGCATTGATGGCATCATATGAGATTTTTGGCAGTGTTGGAGATGACTTATTGCCCGAGCAGCTTGTACTAGGTGAGACAGGGTGATTGAACCGAGATCAGTGCAATCATATTTATATAAGGAATATTAGACCGAACATGTCACTATTCATTTTAGAATGAGGCAAGAGTTTTGTTGAGCGGAGGACTCCGTGAGTTATTGATTTGATGGATGATTATGAGTTCCTGCGCATGCCTTTCATCGTTGCAGTATTGTGAGGATTGACACCGGGCATATATATGTTATGAGGTATACTACGAGTATCGGGTTGGTGAATTTGTTGCTGTAGTGCTTGGAGGAGGTTACCATGGGCAAATGAATTATTCGGTTCATTGTGTGATGTCAGCATGGGTGCATGATCATGTGTGGGTTCAGCGTGTGGAGATTGATAGGGTGTTCGTATTTTAGAATCAGGTCTTGTAGGGAAATTCGGAGGTTGGAATTTGGTTCTAAGGCTTGTTGGCTAAAATGAAAGGGACGATCTTTAGTCTGACTCTAGCTAATGTGGTTAACTGGGTTGTAGTGGCACGTTAGGTGCACAAGGTGTTGAACGATGATTTTGGACAGCTCTAGAACAATTCCTGTCACATTCGAGAACGAACGTATGTTTAAGTGGGGGAGAATGTAACGACCCGACTAGTCGTTTTGAGCTCTGGCACGTCGTTCAGTGGTTTGAGGCCTTGGGTTGCTTCACTTCATGTATTATAACTTGTACGTAAGGTCGGAATTTAATTTTGGGAAATTCGGAGTTGATTTGGAAAGAAAATTCTAAATTCGGAAGCTTTTAAGATGGAACAGTTGACCAGGATTTAACATTTGAGTAAACAACCTCGGAATCGGGATTTAAAGGTTCCAATAGGTTCGTATGATGATTTATAGGTTCGTATGATGATTTCGGACTTGGGCGTATGTTCGGGTTGAGTATCGGGTGATTCAGGGGCATTTCGGCGCTTAATATGGAATGTTGGCATTTTGAAGGTTTTAGAATTTCTTAAGTTTTATTTAAAGTAGACTTTGGTGTTATCTATGTCCGTTTGAGGTTCCGAACCTTGGAATAGGTTCGTATCGTGATTTGTGACTTGTGCGTAAAGTTTGACATCATTCCGGAATATTTAAGTATGAATCGAACGCGCTCATCGAAGTTTGTATGTTTGGAAGTTTAAAGGAAGGTTTCGATCATCGATTTGTAGCTTTTATGTTTTCTAGTGTGATTTGAGGCCTCGAGCAGGTTCATGTTATGTTTTGGGACTTATTTGTGTAATTGGACGGGGTCCCGGGGGCCTCGATGTGTTTCGGATGTGTTTAGGTTGTGTCGCGCTCATATTTGATGTTTCAGCGTCGTTTCTTTGGGCATAAAGGGCGCTACATTGAGAAAACGACCTTTGATTTGTGATAGGATTGAACCATTAGATCCGTATCATAATTACAAAGCCATATTAACAAGAATCGTCAAATGTCGATGTCGTATAAGAGAGTTATGCCCATTTTCGTGTCGGACAAAATTATTGGTTTCTGGTGCATAGATTTGTTCTTCGCGAATGCGGAGAAGGATTTCTGAGTTGACCGCTCAACGCGAAAAATTTTCTCTTCACAGACACAAAGATCTCCCGCGAAGGCGATGAAGAAAAATCATCTGGATAGTGTTTTAAAACGAAAATTTTAGTATTTTAGGCACATCTTGAGTTCAAGAGCTCCGTTTGAGGTGATTTTCACGGCGTTGTTCTCTTCTCAACACGGGGGTAAATATATGATCTTTATTTTTATGTTTTTCCATGATTACTTCCGTTGGTTATTACTTTTATCCATTTGGATTGTAGAAAGTTGGATTTTGAACCCCAAAGTTGAGAAATAGTAAATCCTTGATTCGAGGACCGATTCATGGACGAAATTAGATGATTTTTTGGATATAGACCATATGAGTATGGGTAATATTTATTTTCAATAATATTCGAAATCCGAATACGTGGGCCTGAGGGTTTACTTTATTGACTTTTCGAGCGGAGTTGGGAATTGTTATAAATTGATATATTATGAGTATTAGAGTATATTTTTATTGGTTTGCACATTGTTTGACTATTTTTGGAGCGACGGGCATCGGTTTGAGGTGTTAGAGTCGCGTTGTAGTCGGTTATGGAACTTCGGAGCGAGGTAAATCTCCTGTCTAACCTTGTGAGGTGGAAACCCTAGGTGATGTAATTGTTATGTGCTACTAGTTGTGGCTGCTACGTACGCACGAGCTGACGAGAGTCCGTACATGGCTAAAGTATGTTTATGTTCGGCTAGACTTAGGACTTTACCATGTAATATTTGAATTATTTGAACTCAGTCTGCTGATTTAATTAGTTGAAATTATAATTGAACTTGATTTAGAAATTACATATATATTAGGCCAAGCCTTATCACTTTGATTTATTGGCAAGTTATTTGAGAATCGGTAAAGGTTATACTCACTTTGTATTCATATACTGTATCGTAAGAACGTGACTCGTAATTCCAAAATTCCTTTCCTTTCTTGTGGAGCGGGCCGAACGCCTCGGCAGATATCATGTACCACACTCTTATGGGAGTAGGTTGTTCGCCTCAGCAGTATAATAGATGCATCAATAGTTTGTGCCGCTTGACCCTCGGCAGTGTACATGTTATGATGGGATCGGATCATTCGCCTCGGCAGTATCATATTCCTTCTGGGATCGGGCCGTACGACCTCGGCATAATCATGCGTTATATCCCTAGCAGTCCGAATATTCATGACATTTTGCCTTCCACTGATGCCTTGCATTTTATATGGTATTTCTTGCTCATTTGATATTGGCAGTGGATATTTTTCGAGCTGTTGGGATAGGATACGAGATCGAGAAGTTTATATCGTAAAAGGAAATTTTGAGAGGTTATGTTCATTATTGTTTCATCCTACTATTACTGTTGTGCTTCATATCTACTTAGGATTTAGCATACTACTTTATTGGACATCTAGTAAGTGTCGATGTTAACCCCTCGTCACTACTTCTCTGGGGTTAGGCTAGATACTTAATGGGTACGCGTTGATTTACGTACTCATGCTACACTTGCTGCATTTATTGTGCATGTATATATATATCTGGTGGTCTTTTGGGCGCAAGGGCGTGGCTGTTGCATGGACTTTACGGTGAGCTACATTCCATGTTACGATCTGCGGCATACAGAGTCTCCGTCAGAGTTATTTATATTCTTTTGTCTAACTTGTATTCTAGACACATGTTGTATTATTAGTGTACTCCTTTGTAGATGTTCATGCACTTGTGACACCGGGGTTTGGGGGTTCCTACTGGATGTTCATTGTTGTAGTTCACGTAATTATTATCATTTAACCTTGTAATTTATATTTTATACAGAAATCGGAAAATAAAATCACGGGTTTTCTACTAGTACAAGATTTTACTCTACTTATTTAATGGGATTCATGATTTCGAAAATAATAAAATGAGTAACTAAGTTGATTAATCATCGCTGGCTTGCCTGGCGGTGGCGTTATGTAAGGCCCCGTAAATTTTCGGCAAGTAATTTAATGTTCTGTGGTGCCTATGTAGGCTAATGCATTGTATTTTCAGACTTTTTGTGTTAAACAGTGCATTGGGGTGTTATATCATTTTGACCTCACGTCGCCCAGCTTGTAGCGTGCTAGACCATGATATATCCCTTGCGAAGCCTAGTCTGTAGCTCGCTATAGAGCTCGCGAAGCCTGGTTTGTATCTCACTGTAGAGCATGCATAGCCTGGTATGTAGCCCGGTCTGGATTTCGGAGGATCCATTCTTCTATCTTTATAACCCGACCCTATCTCGATAAATAGACGTAAGGGGCCATTGATTAAGGTAATACCTAATATGTTTAGAGAGAGGAAGTGCCTTAGAGTGAGAGGATAAATCCTAAGCTAATTATTCATTAAAATCTTGCTCAAGCCTTAAAATTCAACAAGAAAGCTTACAAGGTCTTCATCTAAGAGGTAAAGTTCCATACCCTAGTTTTCAATTTCGAATTTTGGTAGAAGATGGTTGATTGGTAGTATGATTCTTAGGTGTGAGAATATTATTTATACATGTATATACCAATAAGGTTAGTGGGAAGATTGTTGAGCTCAAATGGGTAAATATTGGGTTGTGGAGTGAAGAAAAGCTTGTGGAAGAACCTTGCAATCAAATTTGCACATCTAGTGTTTGATAAAATGCTCAAACGAGCTGAAACCATGAATATCTTCCTAATTTGTGTTCAATTTTGTTATGTTTCTAAATAGATCGAAGTCGCTATGATTTCCGGAACGTTGTAGTAATCTAAAGAAATCTCAAGCGAGGTATGTTGGCTAAACTACTCTCTTAGAATCGAATTCCATAATGTTCCCATAAGTTTTAAGTATGGTTGGCTCAAGTTCCTTATTCCTATGTTCCGAGTTATTCCCAATAAATTCGATTGTCCCGAATAAGCAAAGTGTAGAGAATTATGTATTCAAAATGTGTTTTGAATGTTCCTATCACATTATGTTATCCTTCAGGAATGTGTTCAAGAATGATATGCATATTTAAATGTTATGGCTTTGAGTCGTGTTTCAAATGAGAGTCCATTATGCTTAACTTGGAAAGAATACTCCATGCGCCTAAAACTCCTATTGCTCATATGTGTACCTAAAGTCTTGATTTGAAATGCCTTATTGTTGATAATATATAAGGATGTTTGAAAGTGAAAGAAGTGGGTTGGAGATGTAAAGCGTGGCCACCGTGCCAATAATGAAAGTTATACTTGTGGCCAATGGTGCCAAGGAAATGAAATGATATGAGAAAGGTTATGAAATGAGCCTTCATTCAATTGTTCCAAATCGACTTCGAAAATAGATTTGCCTAAAAGCTTATGTACTCAAGTCATGCCCAAATGTGGCTGTTTTAACTAGTGATATGCTTTGTAAGTATTTCCAATGTGTTTTAAGCTCTTATATATTCATGAGTTGAAATTGTGTATTGCCCTTTTGGGGAAAAGTATTTCAAGAATAAATGATGTGTTACTCCATTCATTTTACTCCATTTCTTGGAAAGAAATCCATTTTGTTTAAAGTCATTACTAATGAACCTAAAGTTGTGATTTTCGGAATGTTCTAATTGTTGATATTTTTGATGATGATCCATGAAAGGAAAGAAATGAAAGTGTGAAATATAAAATACGGCCATTGTCCCATGAATGAATAATCATATGTGTGGCCAAGAGAGCCAATGAAATAATGATATTATAAGTGGTTGAAAGTACCAATTATGCTATATACGGTATGAAATGTTATGAGGTAAATGCATTTGTATTGCTGTTTCCTTTGTATGCAAATTAAAAATATTTTTGGGAGTATCGTTAATCACCGAGGAAGGGTAGGTAACAACCTAACCCCGAAACTACATGTGCCGGTATAGGAGTGATTGAGGGGTTAATCCCCGTATTGATATAATGAAAGTATTCCCCTTAATTGGGATGAGATTGATGTGATGATATTATTCTCCTTATTTGGGATGAAATGATTGCTAGAAAAGGGTGATGTCGATCCACACGACATTGTGGTGAGACGGCCTGACCGGTCGGGTCGTGATCGGACGCCATGCCGCTCACATGGTGGTGATTGTGCTTGAGATTGTGATTGAGATAATGATTGAAGTTTGTGATATTAATTGTGAATGTGGTTGATATCTTTGGGTGAGACGGCCTAGCCGATCGAGCCGTGATCGGACTCCGTAAAAAATACACGGTGGTATATCTATATCCGTACTAAAGATCTCCCAACCAAAAATAATATTATCTTCGTATTTTGGAAATTATTATGTTTTAACTTGGCATCTGGATATCATTGATTGTTGATTGTTGTTTCCATGGTTTTCCATTTCTTACGTTGGCATTCTATTTTGAAAGAGGACAATTTGCTTTACCTACTAGTACTACTCCATATGTACTAACGTCCCTTTTGTCGAGGGCTCTGCATCTTCAATGGATGCAGGTGGTTTATCAGCAGGCAGCTTTTGTCCTCGTTAGCAGTTACTCCCTTTTTAGCAGGTTTTGGTGAGCCCTACTCTATTCCGGGCCTGATGTCATTTGATGTTGTACATTGTGTTTTGAGGTATAGCCGGGGCCTTGTTGCCGGCACTTCCATACTACTCTTCTGTTGTACTTAGAGGCTCCGTAGACAGGTTGTGGATGGTATTTGATGTTGTGAATTGAACTAGAAGTGTTGGTATTTGGCAAACATGTTTTTTTTCATTATATCTATAACATCGCAATATTTTGGAAATCGTAAATGAATTTATTTTGAGAAATGGGAAAAGAATGGGGACATTTCACTCTCCTCATGTATATCTCTTGATATTGATTTTATATTGTTCATGGATAAGATTGGATAGAAGGCATCAAGTAGGCTTTCTCGACCGGGTTATCTCGGTTGAGTGCTGTCGCACTCCCCAAAATCGGGGTATGACAAACTTGGTATCAGAGCCTAAAATTTTAAAGTGTCCTAGGATGTCTCGGAGCCGTGTCTAGCAGAGTCATTATCGGTGTATTGTCGACCACATCTATAATTAGGAGGCTACCTGGGCACTTAGGAATGTCACCCTCTTTGGTACTCCTGATCGTGTGATAGAGCTCAAGATAGGAAGCTAATTTCCCCGTCATGTATCATTTTCCATATGAGTAACCCATAGGTTGAGGCAGCGAGGAAGTATTCATTTTCCTATTAATGTTACCGCACCACCGGATTATGTGGTGAGAGCACTTAAGAAATGAAAGAGGATTATTGGCATCAATAAGCCGGAATGTTTGATATGAAAGAAGAGCCACTCGGGTTTATGTTGGATGATTCTTGAAATATGTTATGGTTGTGGAAAGAGGGGGCACAAGAAGAACAAATTCCCTTAGGTTGGTTACCCCCATCCCGGTCTGCCATATATGCGGGCGGGAACATTTTGCGCTGTGTTGTGAGTATGCTCAGGAGCCTGTTAGGGGTGGTAGATTTGGGCAATTCCAAAAGCCCATACAACGAGCTGGTACAGAGATTGTTTATCCCGTCACGAGGTCCTGGAGGAAGGATAGGGTAAATGCTTATGATGTATGCAAAAAGGGTAAATATTAGGTCGGTGGGGGAAGTCAGTGTTATCTTTGTAGTGTTATTTTTGTGTTTTGTAGGAGTAGGAACATTGATTCAAATCCAATAGGTCTGTGCAAAAGCGAGCAGGTGGGGAGAACTAAGTGTGAGGTACCCACACAAAGGACTATATCTGGGAGAATTCTAAGTATCTCGTGAGCTGCTAATTCTTCGGCCTTTGGCCTACCAGAGAGTCTCTTTTACCCTCTTGTTATTTACAGTGTGCATTGATGACATTGCACAAGTTTAAGTGTGGGGTGAGGAGATTATCTGGGTGATATTTTGTGCTATCTTAGCTTAGTTGTAGTAAACTAAAAAACGAAAATCGTTTGAATAGTTCGTCAACCTTGGCATCATTAATAATATTTTGGTCAAATAGTTGGAATTCCTCTTTCCGCTCCACAAGCTGGCCAATATCCATAAAAATTGGTAGTTGGGCATCAGACGCCTCAACCGTTTTGGTCAATTGAGCTTGCAGGTCATGGATATCTGAACCAAATTGGTCTATCTCTTGCCTGAGCTCAGTTCTTCCTTCTATCAGTTGTTCTGTCACATTTGAAAGACCATCACAGTGAAACTCATGAGATTTTATCAGTTGAGCTTGTTCTTCTAGCCAAGATTGGCTCACGATATCTGCTTCTTCAAAGTAATCTTATTGTGGGAACTCGCTCTCTTCGTCGAGTTGAGTTTCTTCTTGAAAATCGGCCATTAATTCATCCATTCTAGCCTGGAGTCTTTTGATCGCTAAGGCATCAAGAACTTGTTGCTCGGTTACTTGCCTTATCATGTCCATAATAGCCTTTTTATTTTCATCTTGTTGCTCGGCAACTTGCCTCATTATGTCCATAATACGAGCATCACGTTCCATATCCTCCACTTCATAGCTCCTATCAAACTCATAAATATTATTAGAAACATTATAATAAGAGTTCTGAGGATAACAAGAATTAGGACAACCATCCTAATGGCCACCTTGACAACCACACACATTACAAATATTCCACACATAAGATTGAGATGCACAATTTTGCAACAAGTGTAGTGCTCCAAAATATGGACATGGATCACCATTATAAGAATAACCAATATTCGATCAATTATCAATCCAAGATGCCATATCAACAAAGATAGTAAATATTAAACTAAGATAAATATTTAAAAACTTTAATAGACAAAGAGTAAAAATCTAATCTAGTAGAGTAGTTAATTTCTAAGTCCCCGGCAACGGCGCCAAAAACTTGTTGCTCCAAACGCACACGCAAGTATATGTGGTCGACAAGTAATGTAGGATTGTAAGTCCAGATATCGTACCCACAGGGACTTGTGATTAACTATCAACTAAATTAAACCAAACAATTAATCTATTCAAGCGAATCGCTAACTTATGAATATTTAACTAAAATTTAATCTAGAGTAACAAATTAAGATAAAGAAAACAACAACAAGCTTAAAGACGAATTCAATGTGAGTGAATATTCTAGAGCTATGGATTAAAGGAAAATAAGAGAAGAAAAAGTAGTTAGAAGCCTCCTCCAAGCCTGATGTTCTTGCCTCCGGTCGCAGAACTCCTAAAATGGTGTTTGATGACTATTTATATGTGTAGGGAAGAGACCTAGACGAAATAACCAAGTCTAAAACCAAATAGGAGACAAAATAGGTTTTAAAAATACGTAACGCCTCGCGAGGAAAAAAGCACGGTCCACCTCGCATTACACTGTGCGACGCGACCTCCATAGCGAGCAGCAAAGCTTGCGTCGCTCACTTCTTTAATTCAATTCTCATTTTCTGATTTCTCGTAGAGCTAGTGCTAGCTGCCTAACCCCTCCATTTCTTTTCCTTTATTTTCCAAATTGTTTCTCTTCTTTGTTTTGCTTTCCTTTATAATGTTAAACTTTTAATCCTTATATATCCAATAATCAAATAATCATAGCTCCATTCTTGTAGTGTATAAAATACACATAAAATCTCTACTTTGCTCTAATTTCGTCTTCAATGTACTTACACATAAAATAGACTCAATTAAGCACAAATATAGTATAGTTTAGCATTAAAGCACCAAAATACAAAACAAGTAATGCACTAAAAATATGGAATTATAGCCAAACATCAGTCAGTTTAACGGACCACATCCTCACTATGTGAAGTGTAGGAGATGTCATTCAGGGGTATGTCACTACGGTACCAATATATGTTACGGATGTGGAGTCGAGGGGTATCAGTTAAGGCACTGCCCTGTCAATCTAAAGTTACAAAGTAAGTCACTCCTTAGTATATCATTCTGAACACAACATGCTTTTACTTGTTGTATATGTACATCTATTTTGAAGAGCCTTCAAAAACATGGTCTTAACAAGACGCTAAATCACAAAACATTGCATGTACTTACTTTCTGAACGAGACGCATTATTAGTAAATCCACTCTATCACAAATTCTCTTATTTACAACCTTTTGTGGAATTGAGCTCTATAATTATTTCCTCTAATTGAGTTATAACCCTAGGCCAATACTTCACACTTGCTTCCCGAAATTCTCAACATGGTACTATACTTGATGAATTTCTTACAAAACCTTTTGATTTGAATGGATAACATATGCTCACTTGTACCTATGCACGCACCATCATAATATTTACCTATGTGGTATCAAATCTAATGTAAAGCAGCCTAGTGTTGAGATCCTTCTTGAGCCACTCTTTCTCTCTCCGGTGTGTGTTAGCTCCTATGGTTGGAACAATCATTTTACTCTTTTGTGAATATTATCGTGAATCATTTTCACTATCTAGTAACATGAGAGCATATCTCAGCACATATCATATGTTTACCTGTCAATTGAAAGAGGTCACTTGTCCGCATAAAGTTTCTGGGAAATTTGAGATTTTTACGAATTTGTCACAGGAAGATCTTTTTGTTCGCCCATATCATTATGACGTTCATGTCCACCTAGATCATGCCTCAGTGAGTATCTCAGTTTGTTCCTAGTATTGTAGTTTCCCATGAAGTGGCCTGCTTGAGAGTTATTATGGCAAAAACATGTCTAGCTCATAGCAAAGTGTTCATTCTCTCTAACCCATACATGATTTCATTCCAATATTAAGATGTCCTATCTATGTGGTTTCACTCGTGAAAGGTTGAAATTAAATGTTTCTGATTCTAGCATATATGATGAGCATATTGATTTGAAAGACAATTTTGTCGTATCTCTAGTCCTTTCATATAGGATCAACTATCAGGAAAGGTTAAGCTGTCAGAATGATAATAATCTCACAAGTGTTCAACTTCTTTTTCAACCTTATGGGCTTATGGAATACCTATTCTTTGTCTTAGTTAATGTTAAGAGCGTAATGCAACTTCATGTATTTTGAAACCCATATCACATTCAGGGTACCAGAATATTCTCATTTCGAGTTAAAGCAATTTTCTCTACACTCCAGGAGACGACTGGTGTCACGTACTTGGCTATATCTCCTTAAGGCTTACTATTGCCGAACAAGGCACGTATGGAAAGAAATAATTGTTGCTGTCCTTTTTATAACTCATAGTCTTCCAAGAATAACTGATGCTAATGTCTTTATCCTACCGATCATGCCTCCCATTTATCACATTTCCAAAATGACTCACTTCTTTTACATCTGAAGATCATGTACATGGTTCCCATTTTATCCATGCCTACTAGGAAACTTTATGCCTCATTTGTTGAGTCGATGATGTCATCACAATGATTAACCATGTCAGCGCTATTAGTAGTAACCTTCATATCTCTTATGATATAACCTCCAGAAATGCCCTGCTCAACACCTTGATGGATTCTTGAATAATTTCAGATCAAACTTGAAACATCATTGTTCCTATTTATAGTAAACCTATGGGGGTCGAAGGTTCAAACATGTCAAAGAAGAAGCATCATCCCATGATCAAACATATTGTGTAGGAAATTTTATGGTCATATTCATGATAGCACATCTTAGAGTAATTGTTGAAGGTCGTCAAAGGTTTAGTTTGGGTGTTCGCAGTAGAGATTTAGAGATGAAGAATGTGACTAGGTTATTCTCAGGATTTTCTCCATGAAGATATTATGTGAATTGCTAATAAAGGTAAAGTATGTGTAGTCATATTGGGCCTTATGAAATCTTGAAGAAAATATGCCGAACTATGAGTATGATGTTTCCCCATCATTGTCCTTCATGTACCTAGTGTTTCATGTGTCTGTGTCTAAGAAGGTAGTTGGAAATCCTTTGTCTATCGTTCCGGTGAAGGCTAGTGAAGATGAAGTTATTGGATAATTGACCCGTGATAGGTACTTAATTTTCATCCTTGTTATATAAGTTCGGAAGTTAAGATTGCCTCTGTCGAGTGTTATGGTGAAGTCTTCGAGTCGAGGAGGCCAACTCGAAGGCCGAAAGTGTTAAGGATAGAAAATGTTCTCACTTGATTGTATAGTCAAATGATTGTGGATCGAAAGGTACTTTCTATGTGTTATGATTTAAATATGTGCAGCTCATGTTCAGATATCACTTTTGATAATATAATGCCTATAATATTGAGATTAGTGCTGCTGATATATATATTGTAATGCTTTGTCGAGTTGTGGATGCGTTGTTAGGAGTGGTTTTGGTGATTCTCTGGAAGGTATATAGGCCCAATTACAGAGGAGACTCTACCAGAATATTTGAAAAATTTGAGAGTTAGTCAAATTTGGGAGCTTGAGATGTGTGAGAGAAGAGATGTGTTATGTTAGGTATTTGGGGTGGACTCTACTCCTCATTCAAGGATGAATGATCCTAAGTGGGGAGGATGTAAGGCCTCGTAAACTTCCGGTAAGTAATTTAAGGTTATGTGGTGCCTATGTAGGCTAATGTATTGTATTTTCAGACTTTTTGGGTTGAACAGTGCATTGGGGAGTTGAATCATTTTGACCTCGTGTTGCCCAGCTCGTAGCGCGCTAGACCGTGCTATATCCCTCACGAAGCCTGGCATGTAGCTGCTACAGAGCTTGCGGAGCCTGGTTTTAGCTTGCTGCAGAGCATGACTAGCCTGGTATGTAGCCCGATCCAAATTTCGGAGGATCGATTCTTCTATCTTTATAACCCGACCCTATCTCGATAATTAAATGCAAGGGACCATTTTTGAAGGGAATATCTGATATCTCTTAAGAGAGGAAGTGCCATAGAATGATAGGAGAAATCCCTAGTCTAATTGTTCATCAAAATCTTTCTCAAGCCTTGAAATCAATAAGAAAGCTCACAAGTTCTTCATCTAAGAGGTAAGGTTCCATACCCTAGTTCTCAATTTCGAATTTGGGTAGAAGATGGTTGATTGGGGTATGATTCTTGGGTGTGAGAGTATAATTTATACATGTATGTACCAATAAGGTTTGTGGAAAGATTGTTGAGCTCAAATGGGTAAAGATTGGGTTGTCGAATGAAAACAATCTTGTGGAAGAACCTTGTAATCTAATTTGCACATCTAGTGTTTGATAAAATGCTCAAACGAGCTGAAACCATGAATATCTTCCTAATTTGTGTTCAATTTTGATATGTTTCTAAATAGATCAAAGTCGCTAGGATTTTTGGAACGTTGTATTAACCTAAAGAAATCTCAAGCAAGGTATGTTGGCTAAACTATACTCTTAAGATTGAATTCCATAATGTTCCCGTAAGTTTTAAGTATGGTTGGCTCACGTTCCTTATTCCCATGTTCCGAGTTGTTCCCAATAAATTCAATTGTCCCGTGTAAGCAAAGTATCGAGAATTATGTATTCAAAATGTGTTCCGAATGTTCCTATCACATTATGTTATCCTTGGGGAATGTGTTCAAGAATGATATACATATTAAAATGTTATGGCTTTGAGTCGTGTTTCAAATAAGAGTCCATTATGTTTAACTTGGAAAGAATACTCCATGCATCTAAAACTCCTACTACTTATATGTGTACCTAAAGTCTTGATTTGAACTGCCTTGTTGTTGATACTCTATAAGGATGCTTAAAAGTGAAAGAAATGGGTTGGAGATGTAAAGCGTGGCCACCGCGCCAATCATGAAAGTTATACTTGTGGCCAATAGGGCCATGAAAATAAAATGATGTGAGAAAGGTTATGAAATGAGCCTTGATTTAACTGTTCCAAATTGACTTCGAAAATTGATTTGCCTAAAAGCTTATATATTCAAATCATTCCCAAATGTGGCAGTTTTGACTAATGCTATGCTTTGTAAGTATTTCCAATGTGTTTTGAGCTCTTATATATACATGAGTTAAAATTATGTATTGCCCTTTTGGGAAAAAGTATTTCAGAAATAAATGATGTGTTACTCGTATATGATTTTAACTTATGCTTCGACTGCCAATCATTTTACTCCATTTCTTGGAAAGAAATCCATTGTGATTAAAGTCTTCATTACTAATGAACCTAAAGTTGTGATTTCTGGAATATTCTATTTGCGGATATTTTTTATGATGATCTATGAAAGGAAAGAAATGAAAGTGTGAACTACGAAATGCGGCCATTGTGCCATGAATGAAGAATCATATGTGTGGCCAAGAGAGCTAATGAAATAATGATGTTGTAAGTGGTTGAAAGTACCAATGAGGCTATATATGGTATGAAATGTTATGAGGTAAATGCATTTGTATTGCTTTTTCCTTTGTATGCAAATCAAAAATGTTTTTGGGAGTATCGTTAGTCACCAAGGAAGGGTAGTAACAACTTAACACCAGAACTACACGTGCCGGTGTAGGAGAGATTGAGGGGTAATTCCCCGTATTGATATGAGATGATTGCTAGAAAAGGATGATGTCTATCCACACGACATTGTGGTGAGACGGCCTAGCCGGTCGGTCGTGATCGGACGCCATGTCGCACACATGGTGGTGATTGTGCTTGAGATTGTGATTGAGATAATGATTGAAGTTTGTGATAGTAATTGTGATTGTGGTTGATGTCTTCGGGTGAGACGTCCTAGCCGATCGGGCCGTGATCGGACTCCGGGAAAAATACACGGTTGTATATCTATATCGGTACTAAAGATCTCCCAACCAAAAATAATATTATCTTCGTATTTTGAAAATTATTATCTTTCAACTTGGCATGTGGATATCATTGATTATTGATTGTTGTTTCCATGGTTTTCCATTTCCTACATTAGCATTATATTTTGAAAGAGGATAGTTAGCTATACATACTAGTACTATTCCACATGTACTAACGTCCCTTTTTTTGAGGGCGCTGCATCTTCAATGGATGCAGGTGTTTCATCAGCGTGCAACTTTGGTCCTCGTTAGCAGTTACTCCCATTTTAGCATGTTTTGGTGAGCCCTGCTCTATTCTGTTCCTGATGTCATTTGATGTTGTACATTGTGTTTTGAGGTATAGCTGGGGCCTTGTTGCCGGCACTTCCATACTACTCTTATGTTGTACTTAGAGGCTCAATAGATAGGTTGTGGGTAGTGTGTGATGTTGTGAATTGAAGTAGAAGTGTTGGTATTTGAAAAACATATTTTTCTCTTTATATCTATAAACTTACAATATTTTGGAAATTGTAAATGAAGTTCTTTTGAGAAATGGGGAAAGAATGGGGAACATTTAACTCTCCTCATGTATATCTCCCTATATTGATTTTATATTGTTCATGGTTAAGATTGGATAGAAGGCATCAAGTAGGCTTGCTCGACCGTGTTATCTCGTTTGAGCGCCAGTTGTGCTCCCCAAGGTTGTGGCATGACACGTTAGGCCCCATCACGACCTATAATGTATTTCGGGTCGCGACAACCGGGCTCGGGGGTGAATGGATAATCTAAATTGACTTTTTCAAAAATACTCTAAATTGAACCTCTTTCATTTGTGGATAGTTTCTAAAGCTTATTTTGAATCCTTTGGTCAATAATTTGCTAGATTTGGTTGGTTTGGAGGCTTGTTAAAAAGACAAGTCCATGGTTGATTGATTGCTTGAGTTGTGGAGTGAGGTAAGTGTTGGGTCTAACCTTAATTTGAGGGAATTAGGGACCCTTGAACGTCATGTTATGTGCATTGTGTGTGAAACGGCGTATATGCGAGGTGACGAGTCTATATGCTTTGTGTTACTTGCTTCCATCCTTTCGTTACCTTATTGTATATCTTGTTACGCGCCTGAATTACTACATGCTTACTTGACTTCCATTCCATAATTTCTACTTCTCATTTAGCTGTACTTGTATTAAATTTTCAATTCTTTCCATAATTCCATGCATATTTGCTACTCGTCCCTACTTGCTCTTCTTGCATATCTGAATTGTCTTAGGTCTTGCTTGTCTTATAGTTTCATAACAATTGTTGCCTTCAATAATGTAGCTTCATTTGTATGAGTCTTTAATTGGTAGATACCATTGAGTTGGTAAAGTTGAGATATTTGAGTTGTTAGAGGTTCTTTGATTATCATGTTATCCTCCATTGCTCTGTACATTTACTCTCTTGAGGTAGAACTTATTGTAATCTTGGTTGTTGAATTGATATTGTTGATTGAAATTGTTTTGGGAGCAGGTTGCACACCGCAACGGAAATTTGAAAGATAATTAAATGAAATGGAAGAATAAGGACGGATTATGATATTGACAGATGATGATATGGTGGGAGCAGGTTGCACACCGCACCGGACTATATAAAGTTATATTTGTTTGTGACTGTTTGATTTTCCTGGGTATTTGAGATGAGTTTATATGACTCTTTATTCTGGGCTCTCTGGTAGTTAGATTTTGAGTTCGTTAATATGAATCAACTACTTTATTTCCATTCTTTGCTTTTCTGCTATTATTATTATTATTAATTTCGGTTGTACTCATACTACACTCTGAACTTCTTGTGCAGATACCGGAGTTGGTCCTAGCGGCATTCAGTATACTTCCTCGGATCCAGTTATCAGTGGAGACTTGAGGTATAGTTGTACGGTGTCCGCAACCCTGAAGTGCCCTTCTAGTTTATTTTAGCTGTTTATTTTGATTCAGATAGTTATGTGTATTTCAGACCATTATCTGTAGTATCTTAGACTCTCATTTATTCGTGAAACCAGTTCCGGGATTTATATTTGGATTTGTTCACTTATTAGCTTATTGCCTTATTTCAGACTATTTAATTTCATTATTGTCATTTAATTTGGAAATTGTTAAAAATGGTTAATAAATATAACTAACGTTGGCTTGCTTAGAAAGTGAAATGCCAGACGCCATCACAGTCCCGAGGGTCGTAATTCTGGGTCGTAAAAAGTTGGTATCAAAGCACTAGTTTGCCAAGGTGTCACGAGTCATGAGCAATCTTAGCAGAGTCAGAAGGATCGGTACGGAGATGTCTATACTTATCTTCTTGAGGCTATGGTGTTTTAGGAAATATGTCACTTCTTTCTTTCCCTCTCGTGTGATTCCATTCTATCATTGATGATTGAACCATTCTATTTTTGTTCTCTCGAAGATGGCGAGAACACACACAACATCACCAGCCCGACAGGAACCGGAGCCCCCCGTGGTAGCTACTATCATGGGCGAAGGTCGAGGCCAAGGTTGAGCCAGAGGCCGAGGCAGAGCTCAGCCTAGAACTCGAGGTAGCAGCACCCGTAGTGGAGCCTCTGATTGATCATGAGGAGTAGACCCCAGCTCATACTGTACCCGTCGGACCAGCTCAGGTCCCCAAGGGATTCATAGCCTCTCTAGTGCTTCAAGACGCTCTATTCCGCTTGGTGGGCCTTATGAAGAGTGTGGCCCAGACCGGTGCATTTCCGGTGGCACCAACCGTCTCTCAAACTGGGAAGGATCACAGACTCCCGCTAGTCATACACCAGAGCAGGTGCCTCCCCTATATTATACTCCAGCAGCCCAGCCAGTTGGGGTAGTTCAGCCGGTTGTTGTGGCACAGGCCGAGGATAGTCCTTCTATGTATTTTGAGGACCCATATGATTACCAGGATTATTAGCACGAGGTGTTGCACAACATGGGTATAGTTGAGACCAATGGGGTGGACTTTGCAGTATTCGATATGACTAGTTCTGTCAAGAGATGGTGGAGAGATTATATGTTGACCAGACCAGCTAGTTCACCTGCACTTACTTGGGAGCAGTTTTCACGGCTATTTCGAGAGTAGTTCATTGCTATCACTCCTAGAGAGGATTACTGCAAGGAGTTTAAGCGTCTTTAACAGGGTAGCATGACTGTTGTCACGGCCCAAAATTCCCACCTTCGGGACCGTAATGGCGCCTAACATTTCACTTGTTAGGCAAGCCAAGGTTAGAATAATACTATCCATTTTTAAAAAAAAATTAAATTAATTAATAATAAAGAAACAAATGTGGAAGTAAAGTCTGAAATGTAGTGAATAATCCATAATAATAGCGATGTCTAAATACCATCCCAGAATTGGAGTCACAAGTCTACGAGCTTCTACAATAATACAAATAAAGGTCTAAATAAAATTCAAGCTGTTTGAAATATAATACACAGCTGAGATAATATAGAAGGGGATTTCAGAACTGCGAACGTTGTGCAGTTATACCTCAAGTCTCCACTGGTAGCTGTATCCGGTCAAATCTACAGTACGCCGCTGGGACCAACTCCAAAATCTGCACAACAAGTACAGAGTGTAGTATCAGTACAACCGACCCCATGTACTGGTAAGTGCCGAGCCTAACCTCGACGAAGTAGTGATGAGGCTAAGGCGGGTCACTTACATTAACCTGTACGCAGTAGTAGTAATAACAACAATAATAATAACGGGAATATTAGTAAGACAAGTAAATAATTTTAATGATTGAAATCAACTCAGCAGTCACCATTCCTCAACTTGTTTCCATTGCGGCGTGCAACCCGTTCCCCCAATATAAACTTTAAACAAGTCTGTCACGGCGTGCAACCCGATCCCCCAATATAGACTTTTAAATAAGTCTGTTGCGGCGTGCAACCCTTTCCCCCATATAAACTTTAAATAAATCAGTTGCGGTGTGCAACCCGATTCCCCATATATATATATATATATATATATATATATATATATATATATATATATATATATATATATATATAACTATTAAATGTAATAGAAATACTACAATAAATACCACGTTCAATAAGAAACTATTAAGCATCAAGGCATACAGTAATTATAATTTATTTATGAAATCAACAATGACAATTAGCAATTAATTGTAGAAATCAGGGTGAAAATAGGCAGTTTAATATTTAATATACTAAATGTAAAGTAGCAATTAATACACATAAATCAAATAAGCATGTAACAATAATCGCATGAATTCAAGAATTAATATTTGACAAGAAATATGAGAGAAATAATTATTATAACAATTAATTTGTGTCTTAAACAACTTAAGATGTTTTAAATAATTAAGCAACTAATTAATTTGACAAAGTATAGGCACTCGTCACCTTGCCTATACATCGTTACCCTGAAATTCACGTAGTAAATAATTCAAGGGTTCTATTCCCTCAAGTTAAGGTTAACCACGACACTTACCTCGCTTTGCAACCAAATTTTAAGAATCCAATAAACCTTTGCCTCGCGAATTTATGTCCGAAATCCTCAAATGTAGTCATAAACAATTCAATATACTCAATACAAATTGTAGGAATTAATTCCATATGAATTTATAAATTTTTCGGATAAAGATCCGAAATTTATTTTAAAAATATTAACAGTGGGACCCACGTCTCGAATCTCAGAAAACCTCACAAAATCTAAACACTCGTTCCGATATGAGTTCAACCATACAAAAATTATCGAATTCTGACATGAGATTGTCTTTCAAATCTTCATTTTACATTTTTGGAAGATTTTATAAAAATCTGATTTTTCTTCCATAAATTCACGGATTCATGATGTAAATTAGTATGGAATCATGAAATATAATCAATATAGGATAAGGAACACTTACCCCAATGTTTTCCCGTGAAAATTGCCCAAACATCGTCTTACCCGAGCTAAAAATCGAAAATGGTAGAAAGTGGGTCGAAATCCCATTTCCAGAACTTAAGTTCTGTTTGCCCAGATTTGTACTCATCGCGATTGAGAAATTCGTTTGCGATCGCGTAGAACAACTTTTGCCCAGGTCCATTTTACTCTTCGCGATGTTGGATAATATTTTGCGATCGCGAATCATGTTTTGGTTGCCCGTAATTTGAACTCTGCGAGATCGCGTAAATGGCCATGCGATCGTAGAGAACATTTTCTCAATCTTACGCGATCGCGTACTGACTTGTGCGATCGCGTAGCACAATTTTGGGTGCTTCAGCTTCTGCCTCATTCCCTCTCCGCGAACGCGAGGCTTCGATCGCGAACGCGAAGATTTGCACTTTAACCCTTCGTGAACGCGTGCCCTCGGTCGCGAACGCGAAGCACAAAATGTGCCAGTCCAACTTTCCTCTTCGCGATCACAGGAATGGCTTCACGATCGCGTAGCACAATGTACCAGATGACAGCAGAAACTAAAAACTAGATTTTTCTCAAAGTTCAAATGGTTCGTAGGCTATCCAAAACACACCCTAGCCCTCGGTGCTCCAAACCAAACATGCACACAAGTCCAAAAACCTCATACGAACTCGCTCGCGCGATAAAAACACCAATTTAACACCTAGAATTATGAATCGGACACCAAATCAAATGAAGTTTTTAAGAAAACATTACAACTTCTATTTTCACAAGCGAACGTCTGAAACACAACAAATCAACTCCATTTCTCACAAAATTTGACAGGCAAGTCATAAATGATATAGCGGATAAAAGTCAATTTGTGATCAAACTTTGAAATGTTTGGCCTTTAGACTTCTAGTTTTCGGCAACTGGCGATATTTCAAGTTAGGAACCTCCAAATTAAATTCTGAGCATACGCCCAATTCTCAAATCACGATACGAACCTACCGGACATATCAAAACACTTATTTGAGTCTGTTTGCTCAAAATGTTGACCAAAGTCAACTCAATTGAGTTTTAAGGCTCTATTTCAAATTTTAATCAATTTTTCATACAAAAGTTTTCCGGAAAATTATACAGACTGTGCATGCAAGTGAAGGAATAATGAATAGTGTTTTTTGAGGTCTTAGAACACAAAAATAATTATTAAATTTAAAGATGACCTTTTGGGTCATCACAAATGCCACCAGTATGAGACTTGATTTGTAGACCTAGCTCGCCATGCAATTGTTTGACTCCCTACTGAGAGGGAGAGAGTGAGGAGATTCATTGATAGACTCACCTTCAATATCAGGCTATAGATGGCCAAGGAGACTGGGGAAGATATTTCTTTCCAGAGGGCCATAGATATTGCTAGATGTATCGATATGGTTCGTGGTCAGGAGAGGGGACCAGTGTCTGATAAGAGGCCTCGTCATTTCAGTAGTTTCAGTGGTGCCTCATCTGGAGGAAGGGGTTCTTTTGGTAGAGGCCATCCTCCCAGGCTGATTCAGTCAGCTCTTCGGGTAGCCCACAGTGCTTCGGGTGGTTGTGGTTCTTATGTGTCTCGTCCTGAGTAGCCAGCATTCAGTGCACATTCAGCTCTTATCAGTACACCACCGCTTTAGAGTAAATACATCGGCTATTAGGGCAGTCAGGGTCAGTCTTCGCTTCAACATCCTTAACAGCCGAGAGAGTGCTTTGAGTGTGGGGGCATAGGTCACATCAGGAGGTATTTCCCAAGAGTGTCAAGCAACAGATCGCAACAATGGTTCTCGTGCCATCATACCGGCACCGGTTGCTCCACCGCCCACACAGAAGCTAGAGGCAGGAGTCAGATCGTTAGAGGTGGAGGTCATGTCGTTAGAGGTAGAGGCTAGCTAGATATGAGCCACCCAAGGAGAGGAGGTCAGAGTGGTGGGGCCCAACTGCATTTCTATGCATTCCCACATAGACCTGAGGCAGATTCATCGGACGCCGTAATCTAAGGTATTATTCTGGTTTTCCATAGAGATGCTTCAATTCTATTTGATCCGGGTTCTACTTATTCATACGTGTCATCCTATTTTTCTTCATATTTGATTGTGTCTTGTGATTATTTGAGTGATCCTGTATATGTGTCCACGCCTGTGGTGATTCTATTATTGTAGATCATGTCTATCAATAGTGTGTGGTTTCTATCGGGAGCATTGAGACTAGTGTAGATCTCCTACTTCTTGATATTGTAGACTTTGATGTTATCTTGGGTGTGGATTGGCTATCACCTTATCATGTTATATTGGACTGTCATGCCAAGATGGTGACCTTACCCATTCTTGGCTTGCCTCGATTAGAGTGGAGAGGGACTCCAGGCCATTCAACCAGTAGATTTATTTCTTATGTCAAGGCTCGACGTATGGTCGAGAAGGTGTGTCTAGCATATTTGGCCTATGGTCATGATTCTAGTTCGGAGGTTCCTTCCATGGATTCAATACATGTTGTGCATGAATTTCCAGAGATGTTTCCCGTAGATCTGTCATGGATGCCACCCGACAGGGATATTGACTTCTATATTGATTTTGCTCCGGGCACTCAACCCATTTCTATTCCGCCATACAGTATGGCGACACTTGAGTTGAAGGAACTGAAGGAGAAGTTGCCGGATTTTCCTTAGAAGGGATTCATTATACCTAGTGTCTCACCTTGGTGTGCGCCCGTGTTGTTTGTGAAGAAGAGGATGGCTCGATGAGAATATGTATAGACTATCGGCAGTTGAACAAAGTCACTATCAAGAACAAGTACCCGTTGCCGAGGATTGATGACTTATTTGATCTCTTTCAGGGTGCCAAGGTGTTTTTGAAGATTGATTTAAGGTCTGGCTACCATCAGTTGAAGATTAGGGCAATGGATGTCCCTAAGACGGCTTTTTGGACTCGGCATGGGCATTATGAGTTCTTAGTGATGATATTTGGGTGTTCAAATGCCCCAACATCATTTATGGATTTGATGAACTGGGTATTCAAGCCCTATTTGGATTCTTTTGTGACCGTATTCATTGATGATATCTTGATTTACTCCCGCAGTCTAGAGGAGCATGAGCAATATCTTAGAGTGGTACTTCAGACTCTTAGAGATAGTCGGTTATATGCCAAGTTTACAATGTGTGAGTTTTGGTTGGACTCAGTCACCTTTTTTGGGACATTTTGTATCTATAAAGGGCATTAAAGTGGATCCTAAGAAGATTGAGGCAGTTCAGAATTAGCCTAGACCTACTTCAGCTACAGAGATTCGGAGCTTCTTGGGTTTGGCGGGTTATTATCGCCGGTTCGTGGAGGGCTTTTTCATCCATAGCAGCCTCATTGACTAGATTGACCTAGAAGGGTGCTCCATTCAGGTGGTTGGATGAGTGTGAGATGAGCTTTCAGAAGCTCAAGAGTTTGACCACGGCTCCAGTATTGGTGTTAGCCACAAGATCAGGATCCTACATGGTGTATTGTGATGCATCGCGTATTGGGCTCGAAGTAGTATTGATGCATGATGGAAAGGTGATTGCATATGCATCGCGAAAGTTGATGTTCACGAGAAGAATTACCATGTTCATGACTTGGAGTTGGCAACCATTGTTAATGCCTTGAAGATTATGATATCTTGGAGGAATTACCTCTATGGTTTGTCATGTGAGGTGTTCATGGATCACCGGCGTCTTCAGTATTTGTTCAAGCAAAAAGATCTCAACTTGAGACAGAGGAGGTGGTTGGTGCTATTGAAAGACTATGATATCACCATCTTGTATCATCCCAAGAAGGCCAATATGGTGGTCGATGCCTTGAGTAGGAAGGCCGTGAGTGTGGGTAGCCTTGCGTATATTCTATTTGGTGGGAGGCTGGTAGCATCAGATGTTTAGGCTTTGGCAAATCATTTCATGACGTTAGATGTTTCGGAGCCCAGTCGTGTTCTAGCTTGCACGGTCTCTCGGT